>JACEEZ010013680.1:462500-477500 GCA_016584305.1 Chionoecetes opilio
TTACTACTACTACTACTACTACTACTACTACTACTACTACTACTACTACTACTACTACTACTACTACTACTACTACTACTACTACTACTACCACTACTACTACTACTACTACTACTACTACTACTACTACTTCTACAAGTGTTGCTACCATTATCATCACTAATTTTTTTGCTGCTACCATTACTACTATAACTAGAAGTGATAATGATAGTGATTAAATAATTATAATAATAATTATAATGATAACAATAATGAAAACAACAATGATGATGATACCTACCTATACCTATACCTACGTGTGTACTACTACTAATAATGAAAATAATAGTAATACTAATAATAGTGATAATAGCAGTATAAACAATAGTAACAACAAAAATGATAATAATAATGATAATAAATATAATGATTATGATAAAGATAGCAATGACAATGATACTACTACTAGCAATACTAGTTTTACTACTAACATTACCATTACAAGAATTTGTATCACTCCTACTACTAATCATAATGCTAGAGACACATTTGATGCAAGAACTACATAAAATTATTCCTTCATCACCGACACCACAACCATCTACAACAACAACATCTGCTACAAAAGAGCACCATCACCACCACCACCACCACCATCACAACCATGTCCCTCCTCCAGGCTACCTTGCAGAACAATCCCTTCTTCCCCCTTCGCCCCCCTCCCCTCTACACACACACATTCATAGCAGCAAAAGCTTACCTAATCACAAACCTGTTTCTTTTTTTGTGCCTTCGTGAGGGTGGATTAAAAACACAATAAATACATCCTCTATGTTTACTTTCCTTTAAATCATTGTGAGATCATAAAGACGATAAACGTATTGCCGCCACAAAATATGGATGATAATAATGATGAAAAAAAATCACATAAACAACCACCGTCAAGTTTCCAGTTAGCAGGTTTTTTTATCCATTAACTTTGGGCGACGGCAAGATGATGATTATAATAATATAATGATGATATAAAGGAGCAGGGGGAGGGACCATATCCATAAAATTTCAGTTTATGAAGAGCAAGATTTTCTTACTTATAGTAATTATCTTTATAATCATTATCACATCGTCATTAAAAATTATCATTATTATTGATATTATTATTATAATTATCATCATCATTATTATCCGTATTATTAATTATCATTACTATTATTATTATCACCATTATTAATGATAATAATATTATTATTACTATTGTTATTATTATTACTTTGTCATTATTATCATTATTACTTTTATCATTATCATTGCCATCATTATTGTTAGTTTCACCTATCACTATGGTCTTTATGCTTGATGTTGCTGTTGTTCTCGTTTATGTTATTACTATTACTTATTATCATTAGCACAATCACCATTTATTAACTTAATTATGATAACTATTATCATTATCAACCTCATTATCATCAATAACAGTTTCGCGGCATATGTCTCAGTTAAGTGTAATCCTTTGGAACACACACACACATAAACAAACAAACACACACACACACACACACACACACACACACACACACACACACCGGTTGAATGGTCTAGTGGTTTAAAGTGTGTCTGGCGTCTGTGGTCGCGCGTTCGATCCCCGTTCTCTCCCGGAGATTTCTCATGGACAACTGTAGGTGGTTACTGTCCTCCTTGAGCAAGGGGATGGGGGTGTGTGGTGTGTGAGGTCCCAGCATTACACAAAGATCGCTCAATATGAGCTCTAAACTCTTTCTGGGAGAATAAAGCTGGTGATCGCGAGTTAATCTCACGTGGGCAAGACTGTGGGTCAATTACAGACACACGAATCAAATTAAGCAAATAGTCCAAAAAAATATGTAAATGATAAAGTATAAAAGCAATATTGTAATAGGTTAGTGGATGAATTAATAAAAAAAAGTGGTAGATAAGAGGATAAAAGCCGATAAAGTACAGTGTGTGTGGTGGCCTGAGGGTGCTACCAGTGCTGGGGTGAAGGTGTTGATGAGGCTGAACATGGAAACAGCAATCACATGTGAAGGTGGAGCCGCGGGGATGTGTGTGTGTGCCAAGATGCAACGAAATATCTGTCTGTTACCACTTTTCATTTTCTTGTTCTTTCATGTTCAATGTCATCACCATCATTATCACCATATTTTTATTTTTATTTAGCTTCAGCTTCTTATTCTGGTATGATGATAATGATGACTAGATAATAATGCTCGTAATATTTTCTTGCTCATCAGCTTCCATGCCCACCCACCGACTCACACCGACACACACACACACACACACACACACACACACACACGCACGCACACACACACACACACACACACACACACACACACACACACACACACACACGCACGCACACACACTCAGCTCGCACTGAGAGGGTGAAACTGGCGATCGCGAGCCAGCTAGAGTGGTCAAGACCATGGGTGAATCAACACACAGACACACACAGACACACACCATATTTTTTTGTCTGTATAAGGTTTACATTCACTTCATATAAGAGACAGATTAGCTATATGAAGTAAAAGTAGGGCAAAAGTAGGAGGAGAAAAGAAAAAGCAGAAACAAGGTACGAATATTGCATGGGATAAAACCACAATTATATAGTAAAACAAAGCAATTAATGAACCTTCAAAATATAAAAGTGAACACACCACCTTGGCGCAAGCTAGAGGACACCCCCGAGAGGGACATGCGTGCAGATGCAGTTCCCTCCTAAGACCTTTGTGCACGGGTGTGGTCGTGGCTACATGGAAACGTGGGTCTAAGGCCATAATCACCCGTTGGCAATGGTTGGGGAATTGGCGGGTGGTCAGGTGGTGGTTTGGGGCATGGGTGTGTAAGGGTGTGCAGGTGTGTGTGCTGTATGGTGGTGCTGGGAGGACCTGTGCGTGTGGTGGTGATGTGTGGTGATCGTGTGTGTGGTGCTGGCCGTGGTAGGTGGTGGTGTTTGTGGTGAACATGTGATGTGAGTTTTTTTTAATTCTCTCTCTCTCTCTCTCTCTCTCTCTCTCTCTCTCTCTCTCTCTCTCTCCTCTCTCTCTCTCTCTCTCTCTCTCTCTCTCTCTCTCTCTCTCTCTCTCTCTCCTCTCTCTCTCTCTCTCTCTTTCTCTTTCTCTTTCTCAAGACACTCAGTATAATCAAGGAGGCACTGGAGCCACGCGTTGCATCCCTGGTTAGCGTGTGATACAACGCCAATAACCGTGAAAGTGGGAAAGAAAGAGTGTGGCCTCGGGCGGTGGGAACGAGAGGTTGCCGCCCATCCTTCATTCCTTCATTCCTGCCTCCTTCCTCCCCTCCCTGCCACATCAACATCCTTCCTCCTCTCCCTGCCCCTGCCACAACAACCTCCTTCCTCCCCTCCCTGCCACATCAACCGCCTTCCTCTTCCTATCTAATTTTTTACCCTTGTTCTTCTTCTACTTCTCTATCCTTGCCCCGTTCCTTTCCCACCACAAACGCCTTCATCCTCTCTTTCCTCTTTCTTTCTTATATATACAGCCTTCTTCCTTCCCTCTGTCTTTGTCTCATTCCCTTACTTACCCTTATTTACTTCCCTTTTTACCATTAAGGGCCACCTCAGTTCTTCCATCGTTACATTCTTTTCTCTCTTCCTCCTCTCATTTCCACCTTCTTCTTTACTCCATTTTTTTTCCTTCTCGTCAAAGTCTCCTCTCCTCCACCTTCCCTTGTCACGATTATCTACCTGCCTTGCTAACTGCTTACTTCCATCCTCTCGTGTTACCTTCGCCTATTTGACTCTACCCTTGCCCTCTTCCTCCTTTGTCACAGCCACTTTCTTCTTTTCCTCCTTCCTTCTCTTGCATAGTCATCCTTTCCTAGCCTTTTACCATTATTCCATCTTCCTCTAATGCGTTCGTATGGCTTTCCTTCCTTCTTTCATTCCTTCTATCTTCCTTTCTTCTAATCTCTGACATAGATGCCCATTTTCCTATATATTCTCCTTCATACTTTTCTCACTTTATGTCTGCCTTATAAGGTCAACCTCCATCCCTCTATTTTGCTGTCCCTCTTCCCTTCTTAATGCCACATTTTCTATTTTTTTTTTTTTAAAACATGTTTTCCATCTTCATTCTGTTATTTTCTTGTCAGTACATACCCTCTTTCAATTCTCTCTCTCTCTCTCTCTCTCTCTCTCTCTCTCCTCTCTCTCTCTCTCTCTCTCTCTCTCTCTCTCTCTCTCTCTCTCTCTCTCTCTCTCTCTCTCTCTCTCTCTCTCTCTCTCTCTCTCTCTCTCTCTCTCTCTCTCTCTCTCTCTCTCTCTCTCTCTCTTTTAAATTAATGCAGAGTATCTCCAATACCCTATTGGATGAGAGTCATTAGAGAGATACATTGACAATTTTAAAACTATAACCAAACTACTATTTACTCATTTATTTTTCAAGTTGTACTCATTTTTCATTGGCTGAAAAAATGTTCTTCAGACCGAGGTTGAGGAACACTATGGGGAAGACAGTACGGACATTAACATTAAAGACAACGAAGAATATAGTAAGGCAGAAAACTTATTAGTGAGGTGGATAATGTTGAGGAAAGCAGCGGCAAACACTCGAGGCAAGCAATGAAGAAGACAGTTAGGAAGAAATGGCAAAGGAAAAACAGCTTAGGAACGCCCATGTGTGTGTTTACCCATGGTCTTGTCCACGCGAGCCAGACTCGCGATCGCCAGTTTCACCCTCCCGGAGCGAGCTTTGGAGCTCATTATGACCGATCTTTGGGTAATGCCGGGACCTCCCACACCACCCTCCACCCCATTCCCTTGCTCAAGGGAGACAGCAACCGCCCGAATTAGTTAGTGAAAAATCCCGGTGAGCGAGCATGGATTCGAACTGGCTAACCACAGAATGACAAGCTTCTATCCACTTGACCATCGTGGCGATGTGTGTGTGTGTGTGTGTGTGTGTGTGTGTGTGTGTGTGTGTGTGTGTGTGTGTGTGTGTGTGTGTGTGTGTGTGTGTGTGTGTGTGTGTGTGTGTGTGTGTGTGTGTGTGTGTGTGTGTGTGTGTGTGTGTGTGTGTGTGTGTAAACTTTGTGCACCATAACATACCAAAACAAATTATCCATAACGGCTTCGTTCTCATAACAAAGACAAATGAGCCGCAAAGAACCAGAAATGATCTACCTAATTTGCTCTACACATTAATTCAAATAGTCAGTAAAGTAGCCTCGAACATATTAATTTTCTATGAAAAAACATCCATAGAAAAAGTAGGGAAGATGACGTTACTTGTAGTTAAGCTTCAGCTGAACGTGATCTTGTTAATTTCTGACGTATGTAACCAAAAAACCAATTGAGTACTATCTTGTAATCCCTTTTTATACCCTTAAGGGTATAGAAATATATATTTGAAACTCAATTGAGTTTCTATATTTTTCCTTCCTGTTTTCCTATTCTTCCCTCACATTTTTCTATGCTGTAATTCTTCCTTATTATGCAATTCTTTATGTTCTTACTTCTTGTCATTCTTCTCAATGCTTTAATAATAATAATAATAATAATAATAATAATTTTATTCTAACTCGAAGGCTTACAAGAAAACAACAACATAATATATTGACGAGGGAATGAACTTAAGTACTAAAGCAAATAATTGATAATAGCTTCTGTATATATCTCTATAATAATAATAATAATAATAATAAATTTAATATCACCCGGAGTCATACAGGCAAAATAGCAACAACGACAAGACAAAGAGTTAATTTACTTAAGTACTCGAGCAAAAAAAATACATAATAAAGACACATGGCATGAGTACATTAGAACACATAGTACCAAAGTGCATATAGTACATAGGGTATACTTGTACACCTGTGCTACCCCACATTCTGTACAAACAGCAGGCCCAGCCACCGCTGTTGTATCCACATACATAGGCCGAGCTCTGCCTGACAGAGGTGATGATGGAGTTCGCAGAGAGCTCCACCCTACTCCTTAAGCTGAACACGGAGTGTCGACGGATCACATCCAGATTGTTCTCCCTGTTCCTTGCGAAAGCCAGGGACGAGCTGCACCACCTGGGCAGCCCCAGAAACCTCTTAAGGATGTCATTGTGACAAGACCTTAAGGCGGTTCAGAGTGGCCACCTTGAACCGCGACCACAGCGAGTTGCAGAATATAGAGTAGCAGTGACTCCTGAATAACTCCATCTTCACCTCTCTGCTACAGTAGGAAAATTTCCTCTGTAGAGTATTTCCCACGACAAGAAGCTTGGTGGTCTGCTTGATGATATCATCCTCATCAGTCATGTTGTGGGATAGAACATGACCTAAGTATGCGAATCTATTCACAAAAGTGAGGGCAGACCCACTGAGCCATGCTGTTTTGAGGTAATTCACCTGAGTGCGTGCCGGTGATACTACCATGCACTCTGTCTTAGTGGTGTTGTAGACCAGTGTTCATCAAACTTTTTTCCTCGCGACCCAGTTTGATTTTATGCATTACATTAACGACCCTTTTGTATGTCTTTTGCTGCTTTCTCTCTCCGATGTGATTTTTTAAACCATTACATAGGCTACATACATACATGTGCATATAAATGTGCATACATATATATATATATATATATATATATATATATATATATATATTATATATATATATATATATATATATATATATATATATATATACATGCATCTATGGATTCAAAATAATTGCATATGTTTGAGTGTGCCCATGTAAATTTTATCATTAAAAGTATTTAAAATATTGTAGAAGTACAGCGTAAAATATTGTAACACGTAGAGAAAAATAGTATTATTGATTGGCAAGGGAAGATTATGCGTACAAGTCCTGCCTTCTCCCATCAGCTTTTTTTTTCTCTCTCTCATATTAATGCATTTCACATATTTTACATACAATGATCTGTTTACGACTTGGCGACCCACTGAGCAAAAGCTTGCGACCCAATATTGGGTCGCGACCCGTACTTTGAAGAACCCTGTTGTAGACAATGTAATGCTTGGCAGCATACACCTGACACACATTGATAAGGTCCTTGCAGCGCATCCGCAGTGGGTGCGAGCAGTACCATATCATCAGCATAGCTCAGTGAGTTGATGCACCCATCATGTATGTGGCAGTCGATACCTGTATCACGAAGGTTGTCACTGAGATCATCCGTGTACACATTGTACAGGTAGGGAGATAAAATCCCCCCGCTGCCGAATACGTCCTAAAGGACAGCGAGAAGAAATTACCCCACGTAACAGTAAATTCCCGGGTAGTGTACCAGTATATTAATAAATTAATAATGTACTCAGGTGTACCCAGGGCCGGATTATCCTATAGGCTAGTATAGGCTGCAGCCTAGGGCCCCTCAAGCTTGGGGTCCCCAAACCCGGGGTCCCTGCTAAAAGATTTCCATATATAATTTTTTTGAAAAATTATATTTTGCATTGCTGAATAATTCATTTAACTTAAAATAAAGTTACAAATAATTTGAGATAAAGGGCCCCTGTTTGAGGCCCTTTATTTGAGATAAAGGGCCTCTGTTTGAGGCCTTTATTTGAGATAAAAGGGCCCCTGTTTGGGACCCTAGCTGTAAATCATGGGGCCCCAGTCCATGTTTGTTTATCATCGTGCTAAACACAGTAAAACACTTATTTGTGAATGTAGCGTATATATTGTTTTTCAACTCACTTATTTTGTTATATAATGTAAAAAAAATTCGGGTGCGGGCGAGTTAGAGGGTGGCTCCGTCTGAGGGGGCCCACAATTTAATTAGCCTAGGGGCCCCAAAAGGTCATAGTCCGGCCCTGGGTGTACCCCTGACGAGAAGTTTATTAAAGAGCTTCCAGTAATTCACTCTGTCAAACGCTTTTCTGGCATCCAGGAAACACAGATAAACAGGTGATTTCTGGAAGTGTAGTAATGAATGATATTCTGCAATGGCCACACACACATCTCAGTGCCAAGGCCTTTCTTATAGCTGAACTGATTGTCCAGTGTATACAGGTAGGCCTCAAGACGATGGAGCACCACTTTCTCCAGCACCTTGGGCAGGGCGGTCGCTATGGCAATGGGCCTGTAATTGCCAGAGTTAGCAGGGCCCTTCACTTTGCTCTTAAGTAAAGGCACTATAAGCACTGCCAAGACCTGACTGGGGATGTACTGATGGCAGACACAGGCATTGATGAAGAGACAGAGCCATGTAACCAGGCTGGGGGGCGCATACTTAAATGCCCCAGAAGGGAGCCCATCCATACCCAAAACCTCACTGGAGGAGAGGCATTGCAATATCCCTCTCATTTCCTCGTGTTCCACACTGCGGAAACTCTGCTTTGACACCTTGTGCTCCTATTTCTTCTCCTTCTTCTCATTTTTCCCTCTATTTTCTAACCTAAGCTGTTCAGCTGTTCATCCTTCCTTTCGAGGATAGTCGATAAATGGGTACCTGAGGAAACCTAGGGAAGCTAACTGTAGTAACCCGGATGTCACACTAGCCCTGTGTCCCGGGGTAACGAGTTCTCACCCACCATAGGCTCACCATTAGCCTCAAAGACTAATGCAACGGAGATGAACACTGAGGCCATGCTCAGAATAGCGTTTTACCCATCTATACTTATTCTAATCTAAGCTATAATCATTACCTATACTCCTATTCTTTGTGTCCCTATTTTCCGATAAGTAATTCCTTTAATACCTCTAATTGCTGCAACTACTTATGCTTCTATTTTTCTCCTTTCTGTTCAATTCTATGACATTTTATGCTCCTACTTTTCCTACATTTCCTTTCCATCTATCACTCTCTTCAACGTTCTCCTTCCTTTTCCTTCTTTTACCTCTTCCTTTTTCTCTTCATCCTCCTCCTGCTCACCGGGAACTAATCCTCTCACCAGGAGTGCTAAAAGTGCATCGTGTCATCCCACATTAATATTCTTTCCTCGCCTTCGTCTCCTCACCTTTGCACAACAACCTCCTCCTGACTATCTCTTCATCTTTCTCATGTCAATCAGATGCAAGCTAACTTTCAAGATTTTTCAGCCCTCGCTCTGCCTGACCAACGCCCAGAGCTGGTCAGGCACGGTATAGACACAGACATGATGAGACTGAATGGAAAAAAACGAGTCATCACCAATATTAGTGTGCTGTCAGCGGAAGGGTGTCGCGTGACTCTTTGTGTCGTCGCCTGTGTCAGTCACTACCTGCTGAGCTACCTGGGGATTAGCTAAACAACTTAATCTGGCGAGGGTTTAAAGTAACGAAACGAAATGTGACTGGTTGATGTTCACATTTGAGAGTACTTATTTTTACTTTGTGGCACTATTTTATTTTTATTTTTAGTTAATTGCTGCATTGACATATGAGGCGCAGGCATAAAAAAGAATTTCCTTGAAATGTGTCTGATACTTGTTCATTGCCTATCATAAGATAGAGAACTATAGTATGTAACTTACTTAAACCTTAATATATAAGCTTCTTTTTTTTTTGTTCATTGAAATCTTTGTTAAGTCATAATAGTGTGTGTGCGTCAGTGTGTGTGTGTGTGTGTGTGTGTGTGTGTGTGTGTGTGTGTGTGTGTGTGTGTGTGTGTGTGTGTGTGTGTGTGTGTGTGTGTGTGTGTGTGTGTGTGTGTGTGTGTGTGTGTGTGTGTGTGTGTGTGTGTGTGTGCGCACGTGTGTGTGCGCGCGTGTGTGTGAACCTTTGCAACAATTCATTTCTCAGTTTTCTACTTTATCATCTTCTTGTCTCTTCCTCCCTCTCTATCTCATCATCTTCCTACCATCTTTCCCTCCTGCACTGGCATCTTCCCTGTATCTTTCTCTCTCCCTTTTTCCCTTCCAGCCCCCTTCCCTCCCTCCCTCCTTCCCTCCCTCCCTCCCTCCCTCCCTCCCTCCTTCCCTCCTTCCTTCCCTCTTCTCCCTGCAGGCGATATGGATGGTCGTGACAATAAAGTTTACCACACTGGCCATCACCACTACCTCCGCCCACCTCACACACACACACACACACACACACACAGACACAGACACAGACACAGACACACACACACACACACACACACACACACACACACACACACACACAGACACAGACACACACACACACACACACACACACACACACACACACACACACACACACACACACACACACATTGCTCTGTTCCTTATGAGAGTTCATGATTCACGAGGCTTCATTTGATGCAATTCAAACCTCCACGAAGCATTGAAGCAGTGATGCAAATGACTTTCATCGTTACTGGTTTTCATTGATATCGTGAAGGAATTCAGCGGTGCTTATAGAAATGACATTCACTCTGAAGCGACGTTTAGTGCTGCATAATTTCTTGTTCCCGTGAAATATTCTTAAATTAGTCCTATACAACCCATTCCCTAAGTGTTAAGTTCCTTGCAGGGTTTATTATAAGACCATCTAAAAAAATGTAGACTGCAATTCAAGATAACTTAATTGCTAAAATTTAATTAATAATCAATTAAATTAATCTCATTTAAACATCTCAAAGCCCAGTGCAGGAGTCCAATATATCGTGGAAGTACATATTGAAAGCACATTACTCAAATTGTGCACGAGTAATGTAATCGAATGTAGCGAGGTCAGTTGATATTCTTAAAATCTTACACTCGTGAAGTTACAGGCAGATACAAACAAAGAAATATAGACACAGACAGCAACACACACAAAAATAGTGTAAAGCCTTTCCCCATATATACATAGACATTTCGAATAGACATGTAGAAGAGGTGATAGTGGTAAGAAGTGTACGTATTGTAATATTAAATTATAGAAAACATAAAACATGAGAGAAAATCAGATGAGTATAGTTCAGGCTCTATATAACACAATTAGGCAAATACAATAAGTAAGTACGCACACACTCACGCACATCCTAGACCCATACAAGATTTCAAAGACCTTTAGGGCAGCCCAGGATGTCAAAAACTTCTGGAACACTTTGGCGGGCCTTACACAACCTCTCTGCCGTCCTTAGTTCATAACGCGCCTTCAACCCACTCATTTTCTCATCATTCAGGTTCGTGTGTTTCGTCTTTTTTGTTATCATTGACTCTTTGTGGAAATGACACCGACATTTTTATATAGTTTCCCAGACAGCTTTCTCATATCTGATTAAAAAGAATGAAGCGCACACGTCGCCAGCCCAAGAACAACAATATAATCAGAAGGGTGTTTTATTTTGTTTTAAATTTCGTGACGGCTTTGCATAATGGTGGTGACATTGCTATTTAGTATTTTTGACAGCCAGGAAAGAGCCAGAAGGGAGGGGAGGCGTCCAGAAATAAGAAAAAAAAGGAGGGGGGGGACAAGGAGAAAAGAAGAGAAACAACAAGAAGTAAGGAAATTATAAAAAGAGAAGGGAGAGATAAAAGGACAATGTAAATAAAAGTAAAGAAAGGTAAGCACGCGGTCCAAAAGTGAAAGAGTTATCCCATTGGGTGTTTCCAGACGGCGGGGCGGTCAAACAAACAAAAAAAACATAATACTCTCTCTCTCTCTCTCTCTCTCTCTCTTCTCTCTCCTCTCTCTCTCTCTCTCTCTCTCTCTCTCTTCTCTCTTCTCTCTCTCCTCTCTCTCTCTCTCTCTCTCTCTCTTTCTCTACACCCACACCACAACACACACACACACACACACACACACACACACACACACACACACACACACATACACACACACACACACACACACACACACACACACACACACACACACACACACACACACACACACACACACACGTCGTGATGTTACCGCCACGATAGTCAAATGGATAGAGCGTTGGCTTGCCATTTTGTGGCTAGCCGGATGGAATCCTCATTGCTCCCGGGGATTTTTCACTGACAAACTCGGGCGGTTACTGTCCCCCTCGAGCAAAGGGATGGGGGTGGGTGGTGTGTGAGGTCCCAGCATTACCCAAAGATCGGTAGTTAATGAGTTCCAAGCTCGTATACAAGGTGAATAAAAATTGGCGATCGCGAATCCAACTCGCGTGGACAAGACCATGGGTAAATATACACACAGCACCTGTGTAGCTCGATGGTCTGGAGCGCCGTATGCCATTCTGTGGTTCGCGAATTCAATCCCCACTCGCTCCCGGGGATATTTCAATGATAAATGCGGGCGGGTACTATCCCCCATGACGAAGGGGATAGGGTGTGTGTGGTGTGCGAAGTCCCAGCATTACCCAAAGATCGGTCTCTACGAGCTTCAAGCGTTTTCCGGGAGAGTAGAACTGACGATCGTGAGTCCATCTCAGGTGGCCAAGGCCGTGGGTGAATTACATCTCTCTCGCCACAAATTGGTCCAGATGGAAGTGGCGATGGCGGAATTGAGAGGTGCGTCCGCCGCCCGCGCCCGCCGGTAGCATACCTGGAGCAGCCCCCGTGACGCAAGATAGAGCGCCTCCCGACGCTCCCGCAGCTGATAACAGACAGGCCCTGCCTCGCCTAATTGCTTCATCTGCTTTGCCGCCATTAACAATAACTATGATCATCATCAGTCCCCATTTTCTTTTTCATATCTCCTTATCTTTCGGGAAATAGTCGAGATATAGTTTTCAGAGTTAATATTATCTACATTAAGAGAAAAAAATATCCAGCAATGAATTTGTATCAAGATACAGATATTACCTGTTACTTAGTGTAGCCTTTTGGAAAATTATGCAGCAGAAAAATTCGAGGGTTTGTATCTGCCTAAAGCTTGTGTGGATGTTGAACAACGTGAAAGCAGAGACCGAAGAACCAATTCAACAATGTCTAGTAATCACAATGAGAGGTGCAGTTTATAGAAAATACTTTTATTTTGATATTCCTAAAAGTACTGGACCATTGCATTAGGTTACGTGCCCATATGCTGTTCTCAAATCAAAACAGACTCCAGAATGGCGCACCATACGTAAATGTGCAACGTTTTAGTGCCTCTCAATCCTTCCATAGCCCTGGAGCTTCTGTTCTTTGAAAAGATGCAATAATGCATATGGATCATAAGAATTAACCTACTTTGTATAAAGAGTGGTGACGGAAGTAGTTCGTCTCCAAAATCACCTAATGAATCATATCACGTACGTGTCTATAATAATCAATTAACTTATTTCGTGAGCATTATTTCAGTCTGAGTAGGGATACCGAGGACCAGCATGGTACACTTGTCAGTTTTTTAGATGTAATTGCAGTTCTGCTTCCCAGAGCAGGGTGTCAATGACTCATTTGTCCTTCAGGTCAGTTTGTTTGTTAAGGGAGATATGCAGGGAAAAGTGCTTTAGAGTAGCCTCGACCCTACGCAAGTCTGGAGGTCAAAGGCGACACGACCTTCGACAAAAAATCCTGTGGCTTTTAGGCGGAGGTTAGGGTGCGTTGCCAACTCATATACTAGCAATATATACTATTATACTATATACTATATATACTATACTATAATGTATACTAGCAACCGAGGCTCGGCGGCAACTGGGTCTCCAGTAATCTTTCTTTCCATCACAACTCAACGAAAATCTTTCCTGTCCTGCTCTGTGGGAGTGCCACTCGCCCCTGCATGATACACGGCGCTTGCGTGTTCGTGTAGGCAAAGATGAAAGCATTGCTGGCTGAGCGACATAAACAAATGGTTCGAGAAAAAAATTCCCTTGATTAGGCACACGTCACAACATCCACACCGTCGTGGGTGAGGGGGAGGAGTTACCGGACCTAAAAGGGAGATGGTGACCCTGAGGATGATGCAGGACTGAGCTACGTCCCTCGTCGAGTACCTGAGTCGCAAGGCTCGAACAGAAGATCTTAGAGAGAACGATAATTGGGCGCAGCGAGCCAGCTAACCACACGGCAAAATATGGTCATACTTCGCATAAGGGGCGGGGCAGGAGTTGATCTTATCTGGTGTCCCGCACTGCTTATAGAAAAGGTATGATAAAGCAGGAAAGGGGAGACGAGAGGCAGGGACGGAATACTGATAGATGAAAAAAAAGTGTGCGAAGGAGAGAAGAAAGAAGATTAGGTGAGAAAAGACGTTTGTATGTATGTTGGGTTTTTTTGTGATTAACTGTGGGGAGTCCGATGTACTACGTAGTACATCGGGTGACTCATGTTATTTTTTATTGTATTGACCTGAGCAGATTTCATCTTCTCTTGAGCTCCTCCCCCTAACATACCTAGTGACACGCTTTGTAACCCACCCAGTCCTGGTGTCTCCTCAATAGGAACACATGAAAAAAGAAAACAAAATTTACTTGAATTACACGATTTAAATTATACATAACAATGTCTTGTTCCAGCGGCAGATAGCTGCGTTGTGCTTTTTCTTACATGAGCTAAAACTATATTAAAAAAATCTGCATAAGAAACATTAATTGTTAGTCATAGAGTAGAAAAAGACGATATCGATCAATCTGTTATGCTGGAGCGGGTCTTTCTGAAATAATGTTGTTAAATAACAATATATAGCATGAGTAGAATTGTCCTGTGTCCCACCAACAATCAACTCCTTCCCTGTTCTCCCTATCCTCTTCCACCACCTCGTTCTCCTTCTCGTCTTCTTCTTCTTCATCTTCTTCTTCTTCTTCTTCTTCTTCTTCTTCTTCTTCTTCTTCTTCTTCTTCTTCTTCTTCTTCTTCTTTTCTTCTTCTTTGTCCTCTTCGTATTTGCCTTCTTCTTCTTCTTCTTTTTGCTTTCTTCTTGAAAAATAACATGAGTCGCCCGATGTGCGTACCACGTAAGTACGATTATAGTACATCGGACTCCCCACAGCTAATCACAGAAAATCACCACATACATACATACAAGCGTCTTTTCTCTTCTAATCTTCTTTCTTCTCTCCTTCGCACACTTTTATTTCTTCTTCATCTTCTTCGTGTTTGCCTTCTTCATCTTCTCCTACTTCTCCTTCTCCTTCTCCTTCTCCTTCTCTTTCTCCTTCTCCTTCTCCTTCGTCTTCGTTTTCGTCTTCAACTTCGTCTTCGTCTTTTTCCTCCTCCTCCTCCTCCTCCT
>JACEEZ010013680.1:482500-505000 GCA_016584305.1 Chionoecetes opilio
TCTCTCTCTCTCTCTCTCTCTCTCTCCTCTCTCCCTCTCTTCTCTCTCTCTCTCTCTCTTCTCTCTCTCTCTCTCTATGGTCTGCGTTCCCCCTCTTCTCAGGTATTATTACTCCTTTTTCTTTTCACTTTTTGTCGTTACCTTCCTTCCTTTCCAGATGATAGTTCTTGCCTAACTCATACCTTTCCCTCTGTTTTATCTTCTCTTTTCCTATCTCTTTTAGTCGTTCCTTTCCTCTTCAATCCCTACATCCTTCCCACTATCCCCTCCACTTCCACCACCACCATCTCCCACTCCTCGCTTTCTACAGGTTCCCAGAGGTCACGCGCGCTGCCCAAGGGTCAGTTGCGGGTCACGAGAGGGCAAGCTTCACCTGACAGTCGACGCGTCACCTGTGAGACGTAATTACCCAGGTGGTCAGCCCAACAGGTGATCGCGTACCACAAAGCTGATTGGATTTCCTTTTTTTTTTTTTCCTCCGTGTATTTTCACTCTTTATTGGTTTTCTTTTTTCTTGGTGGGCTGGCAGGGCGGGTGAGGCATGCTGGGAAAAGTGTGAGAGGAAGAAAAGACTGGCGGAAAAATGAAAAGAGGAAGAGAGGCATGAAGGAAATTATATGACAGACATGATGATGATGTGATGATGATGATGATGATGATGATGATGATGGTGATGATGAAGATGGTGCTGATAATTCGTTGATAATAAAAAACATGAGAAGGAAGAGGAGAAAGAGAATATTTAGATAGGAGTAAAAAAGAAGTAGAAAAGCAAGAGAAAAAGGGGAAGAAAAGGAAGGAAAATGAAAGATTTCAAATAATTGACGCGTGCACACACACACACACACACACACACACACACACACACACACACACACACACACACACACACACACACACACACCGCCATGATGGTCAAGTGGATAGCGCGCTGGTCTGCCATTCAGTGGTAGCCAGTTCGAATCCTCGCTGCTCCCGGGGATTTTTCACTGGCAAAATCGGGCGGTTACTGTCCCCCTTAGAACATAAGAACATAAGAAAATAAGGAAGCTGCAAGAGGCCGCGAGGCCTACACGTGGTAGTTCCTGTCACCTAACACTACCTACATCCACCTTTCATCCCCATCCATGAACCTATCCAGCTCCCTTTAAAGCTCCCTAATGACTCCGCACTAACTACCTGTCTACTGAGACCATTCCATTCATTCACCACCCTATTTGTGAACCAGTTTTTCCCTATTTCCTTTCTAAATCTACCTCTTCCAGCTTGAATCCGTTACTTCTTGTTCTACTCTGGTTAAAAGCCGTAAGAACTTTTCCTACCTCTCCTTTATTAAATCCCTTTATTAACTTAAAAACTTCTATCAGATCACCCTTACTCTATGTCTTTCGAGTGAGTGTAATTTTAATAACTTCAATCTCCTCTCGTAACTAAAGTTACGCATCTCTTGTATCATTTTGGTCATCCTTCTCTGCACTGTTTCTAACAAGCCTATATCCATCCTGTAATATAGTGCCCACGCACCCTATATTCCCTTGATGAAGGGAAATAGGGGTGCGTGGTGTGTGAGGTCCCAGCATTACCCAAAGATCGGTACTAATGTGCTCCAAGCTCACACCGGGAAGGATAAACTGGCGAGCGCGAGTTTGACTCGCGTGGACAAGACCATGGGTGAATGATACACACACACATACACACACACACACACACACACACACACACACACACACACACACACACACACACACACACATATATATATAGTCACACACACACGAGGGAGAGGTCGGTGGTATAGTCTTCTTCATGAACACTTTATCGAACACTTTAATGATCTGCAGGTATCAGCGGCATCCCAGTTCACGGTGCCTGCACACCCATCAGATAGTGGGCATGGGGTGAACTGGGGTGGGGAGTGGGCGTGCGGCAAGGGGCAGGACGGGGTGAGGCCAGCATAGGTTGAAATGAACAAGTTGAGGGAAGAACGGGAGAAGTAATGGGGCAAGTGAGGTGAAAATGAGAGAGGCTGTATAGGAAAGAGACAAGATGAGGAGGAATGGGTTACAGGAGGAAGGGTATGGCAGGTGGGGTGAGATGGATTGAGAAGGATAGGAGTGGCACATGATTGGGCGCGGTGGGGCGGGAAGGAATACGAGAGAACTGTAACTCGAAAATGCCAGTGGTCGCTGGCAGTTTTAACTCAAAGGTTGGTCTACTGTGTTTTCCCTCCGCGACTCGCATTTTCGTAAATCAATTTCGCTATAAATATTGATGCACCGCATCTGAATACCAACAAATAAAGTTCTTCTGTTGTTCTACTAATTGTATGGATGACATTCATTACGATTGAACGTTCTAAAAAAGCAATTTAATGCAAATTACTCGCCTCGAGTATCAAAGCTTAATATATTTTTTACATGTATATTGTAGCATGTTTTATTGGGGGCAATGTTCACACTGTTTTCTAAGACAGTATACCGCTGCGTCTGGCAAACTCTTGTCAAAATACAATAAGCAATGCTTTGAAAATAAAAAGAATATAGAATGCCGAAATCGTTTAGGGCTGCGACCAGGTAGGTTATGAATGTGGAGGCGGCATGCCGCGCTTTGCGGCGGGAAGATTGATTCAAAACATTGCGACTACACGCGCCGACTCATTGCACTTCCAGGCTTTCTGTCTAATTGATACACAAAAAAAAACAGGAAAATATGACTGTCTAGGTATAGTTAACTTCTAAACATTCGTTATTGACTATATAATATCATAGAGTAACATTTCCATCGCCTCCTCAACTATAACCTCCTTGTTTATTTGGTTATATACATGTTTTACAGAATCAGGCTTCTATACAATATACATATAGAAGAAAATCGGTCTTAGTATTATACTTTTGTGTTTTAAGGGCAGTGGAATAAGCCCATATTTTGTTTTCCAGTAGACCAACTTATTATCAACCTGTGAGTTAAAACTGCCAGCGACCACTGGCATTTTCTAGTTACAGTTCTCTCGTATTGGGAGCCGTATAGGACGGGGCAGGGAAGGAGAATTGACACATTCCGACACGATAGTCATTCGATGACACGAGGTCATAACAGGACCTTCAAATTTCTTACCATAAGGAAGATTATAAATTAGATAATATTGAAATACTTTGGTTGAGAGAGAGAGAGAGAGAGAGAGAGAGAGAGAGAGAGAGAGAGAGAGAGAGAGAGAGAGAGAGAGAGAGAGAGAGAGAGAGAGCGAGAGAGGAGAGAGAGAGCATGCAGAGCTTAGAGCTAGAGTAGAGCGAGCGAGCGAGCGAGAGAGAGAGAGAGAGAGAGAGAGAGAGAGAGAGAGAGAGAGAGAGCTAGAGAGAGAGAAGAGAGAGAGAGAGAGAAGGAGAGATAGAGAGAGACCTCGATGAGAGAGAAGAGAGAAAGAGTAGAGAGAGAGAAGAGAAGAAGAGAGCAGAGAGAGGAGAGGCACGTATATAATTCTAGTTTTTCTTACTCCGTATATAAATTAGCAAGATTGTCTTCACTATTTTATTCAAACGTAATAATGAGTTATTGAATAACCAGTTGTTTGGTTATATCGTTGAAATGCTATCCAATCTCCTTAATGGTAACTCCAAAAGGGTATAAGAGGTACTATGCATTGGTTTGAGAGAGAGAGAGAGAGAGAGAAGAGAGAGGAGAGAGAGAGAGAGAGAGAGAGAGGAGAGAGAGAGAGAGAGAGAGAGAGAGAGAGAGAGAGAGAGAGAGAGAGAGAGAGGAGAGAGAGAGAGAGAGAGGAGAGAGAGAGGAGAGAGAGAGAGAGAGAGAGAGAGAGGAAGAGAGAGAGAGAGAGAGAGAGAGAGAGAGAGAGAGAGAGAGAGAGAGAGAGAGAGAGAGAGAGAGAGAGAGAGAGAGAGAGAGAGGAGGAGAGAGAGAGAGAGAGAGAGAGAGAGAGAGAGATATGCATCTTCGTTAATATGTATTACATCATTACAAATCGCTATTGTGTTATACAAATAAGAAAACAAAGCTTATGTCACGTTTCTGGACAAGCAATATCCTTGTTTACCCACTTTGAGATAATGACCTCCTGCGTCATTGTTGTTTGAGGTTAAAAACCTTGTACAACACAGTGAGGTCAATTCAAGTTAGATAAGTCTTATTTTTTACATGTCTATACATTAAAACTTCAAGAATGACGCATTAATAAGCCTTTTTATTAAATTTAGGTGATTTTTTGATTTTTTTCTTATTTTGCTCAAATGAAAAGTAAGCGACGAGATTCTGGTCCACGGCCCCGCAAGGGGGTGGTGGCGGGGTGTGTGAACTGTACGAGCAGGGGAGGACAGTGATGGTGGTGATGGTACCACGTCGGACATTTTAGACCAGGCAGACGACGAAGGGGGGTGGGGATGAGGAGGAGGAAAGCACACCGTGATCAATGTTGCAGATGAGCACACAGAAGAACAAGTTGAATAACGCTAACAGGTTTGTGAAATAAAGGAAAAAAAATCCGAACATGGGAAGACGTGGGAAGGAGGAAAAAAGAGGAAGAAGGATAATGAGGCTGAAGTTTGGTGTGATGACGAACTGCTCAGAGAGAGAGAGAGAGAGGAGAGAAGAGGAGAGAGAGAGGGAGAGAGAGAGAGAGAGAGAGAGGAGAGAGAGAGAGAGAGAGAAGGAGAGAGAGAGAGAGAGAGAGAGAGGAGAGAGAGAGAGAGAGAGGAGAGAGAGAGAGAGAGAGAGAGGAGAGAGAGAAGAGAGAGAGAGAGAGGAGAGAGAGAGAGAGAGAGAGAGAGAGAGAGAAGAGAGAGAGAGAGAGAGAGAGAGAGAGAGAGAGAGAGAGAGAGAGAGAGGAGAGAGAGAGAGAGAGAGAGGAGAGAGAGAGAGAGAGAGAGAGAGAGAGAGAGAGGAGAGAGAGGAGAGGGAGAGAGAGAGAAGAGAGAGAGAGGAGAGAGAGAGAGAGAGAGAGAGAGAGAGAGAGAGATGAGAGAGAGGAGAGAGAGGAGAGATGAGAGAGAGAGAGAGAGAGAGAGAGAGAGAGAGAGAGAAGGGAGAGAGAGGAGAGAGAGAGAGAGAGAGAGAGAAAGAGGAGAGAGAGAGAGAGAGAGAAGAGAGAAGGAGAGAGAGAGAGAGAGGAGAGAGAGAGGAGAGAGAGAGAGAGAGAGAGAGAGAGAGAAACAGAGAAAGAGAGAGAGAAAGAAAGCCTGTTGAACCCGTCCCAGCGTGCTTCTCCTTCTCGCCACTTTTCCTCTTTCCTTCTCCGGCCATCCTTGCCACTCAAGTTAATGAATGTGCTAGATTCTAGGAGATCAAGAGGAAAGACGAGAGAGTCGACGTACCTAAATTTCAAGCCCACTCCTCCTCTTCACCTGCTACCACCATTTCTCCACTGAAGTATACCACCACCGATTTATTCTTGTTCCTTTACTGTTGCAATTCGTAAATAAATTTATGTTTTCAGTCACCCAAAATCGATGAGTGAATTAAGTCACAACCTCGTTTTTTCCCATTGTATAATATTCTACGTAAGAACTTGTTTTAGCAACTCTTACAAGTCTAATTAATACATTATTACAAATATATTTAAGCGGTGATCTGTATATGGACAAGACGAAAGATACAAATTTCATGCATATCTCCAGTGATTTGCAGTACATATATCTTTCAATGTCTGCACAGTCCATTGTATGGAAAAATATACGTCCCATAAGGGTTGAGGAGGATGCATTCCGTGATCGCCTCCTTCTTTCCTCCTCGCCCTCGCTCATTCTATGAAAAACCTAAACAGCAGGTTGTTGTGTCCGCCGACCGCTGGCTTCCGGGGGAGTGTACTCGTAGGACATCGTCCTCGCTGAGGCGGAGACACTATACGAGGGTGTGTCTGACAGGCCGAGCAAGTGGTGACTGCAGACTGCGTTATGTTCGGGAAGAGGAGGAGGAGCAGAAAGATCAAGAGGAGAAAGAGAAGGAAGAGAAGGAGAAAGAAGAGAAAAAGGAGGAGGAGGCGGAAGAGGAGGAGGAGGTGGTGGTTGTGAAAGAACTTCTATTCCACACGTCTTTTCTACACCCGCAGGGAGTGTGCAAGATGTGAAAAGCAACAATCTTCCGAAATTAGATGAAAAATAGCGCAGGAAGTTCGTATGACGCAGTAAGTAATATGTGTGTCCGGCAGAGGTTGTTTGAAGACTTGTAGGAGTGAGACACCCCAAGACGGAGGGTCTCGGTCGGCCGTTCACTGACAGAGAAAGACCTGGGGACGTTCCCACCACCTCGACCACCACCATGGGCACCACTACTACAATGCCACCACCATATCTAGCAACATCACCACCATCACAGGCTCAATCGCCGCTGTCGCCTGCAGAAGTGATGTAAATGTAACCTTTTCTCCTTTACAGTATCTCAACTTCGTGTGCGGATAAGATCAAGAATGAAGGGACGCGTGGGAAAGCAGGAGGGTGGTTTCCTGCTTTGAACAGACATACAAGCAAATTGTAAAGAATGAGCACATGGAGCTATGAAAGGATCGTATATGAAGAAAGTGTTGGGGCCTTCTAGACGAGGCAGTTAACAGATTCACATATTTTTCTTCAAATATCATCTTGTCATTAAACATTATCAAAATAAGACTGAAATTGCAGAAAACATTCCATTCGCAATTATAAAAAACATCACTTTAATTTCTTCTTTTTCGTTATTACCAAGGTGACTTGAACATAATTGCATCTCGCAGCAAGAGTACGTGCCACGCGCAGCTTAGCGTATGCTCCCATCTTTACCTTTACCTAGGAAGAATACGACTTGCAGGCAATACCTCACTGTTATATGAGTTTCTGCAATTCGCACACCATTTAGTCTTTTACGTGCTCAGCGAATAGCTTTTGCAGTCTTATGGATAGACGCAGGGTACAATATCCATATAACCATTACCAATCATAAAAGATAGGCGTCGGAGCCACCTCTCCAACGGATGTGGTGGCTTCGACTCCTTCCTTGTACATTCGAATCCAACTAGTGGCTGGTTATGCAATTTTGTCTTGAATGACACATTTGTATCAGCTGTGGCGGCGATGATATTTAAATCATTGCTTCCTCACGAGTCGGGGCGGGGTGGTGTGTTCCACCTTTACTTTTACTCTTCTGTTGGAGAGGTGGCTCCAATGCATAGTAGCTTCGAATCCGACCAGATGCTGTACATGCAGATATTATTAGCATTATCATTGTTCATATTTTCATTAATGCCATCATTATTGTCACCATTATTTCCTTCATTATACTTATCATTACATAAAAAATACCGCCCGACGCTATATATATAGGCAAAAACGTATAATTTTTTTTGGTAAAGAATAGATAATAATGACGATAATGATAATAATAACAATAATAATGATATGATACTAATATTAATAATAATAATTAATAACAATAATGGTATAAATAATAATATTAATAATAATAATAATAATAATAATAAATATATTAATAATGCTAATATTAATTGTAATACTATCAATAATAATTATGATAATAATAGCAAACTTAATGATAAATAATATTAATAATGACAATTATAATAATAGTAACAATAATGTCAATGATAATAGTGATAATGATAATAAGTATTACTATTAGCAATGTTCTATCTATATTTATCATCCTTATTATCATTATTACTATTATAATTTATATTACAATCATCACTACCAATAGTAGTAGTAGTAGACGTAGTAGTATAAATAGTAGTGATTGTAGTACTACTAGTAGTAGTAGTAGTAGTAGTAGTAGTAGTAGTAGTAGTAGTAGTAGTAGTAGTAGTACTAGTAGTAGTAGTAGTAGTAGCAGAAGTACTAGCAGCAGAAGTAATGGTGGTAGTGGTAGTACTAGCAGGAGCAATAATTATGGTGTCAGTAGTAGTACTAACAGTAGTAGTAGTAGTAGTAGTAGTAGTAGTAGTAGTAGTAGTAGAGAAGTAATAGTAGTAGTAGTAGTACTAGTAGTAGGTGTAATATCAATAGTTATAGTAGTAGGAGTAGTAATGGTGGTAAAAGTAATAGACATTGTAATAGTAGTAGTAATATAAAGTAGTAGTAGTAGCAGTAGTAGTAGTAGTATTGGTAAAAGCAGAAGTAGCAGTCGCAGTGGTAGCTATAGTTATTTAAGCAGCAAAAGTATTTGTAGTAGCAGTAGTAGTGGTAGTGGTGGTTGGAGTAGTGGTAGTAGCAATAATAAAAGTACAAATATTTGAAAATATTGTAGTATACTAAACAAGTGAAAATGGCAATAGTGGTAATAGTAGTAATATAAGTAGTCGTAGTAGGTATCATTGCTAGTATTTATAGTTGCAGTAATAGTAGTGGTAGTGGTGGTACCAACTTTATGAATACGGTTATCATTAATCTTTTTCATCAAATATCGTTTTACTTCGATGGTCTTTTTCCGTTGTCTTCCACAGCTTTTCTAACCCACTTCTCATCTGGCTTGCCAACACATTGCCCCCGTGCACTCTCCCTGTGATCCCACTCCTGCTGCACAAGACTTTTAAGCTATCTTTGTCTTGCCTAGTGTATATATATATATATATATATATATATATATATATATATATATATATATATATATATATATATATATATATATATATATATATATATATATATATATATATATATATATATATATATATATATATATATATAAATAAATATATATCTTATATAATATAATATATATATATATCATATATATAATATAATATATATATACATATATATATATATATATATATATATACTAGCCGCAAAGCCGCCCTCCGGGCGGACTTTTTGGCTAGCTCCTGTGGAGGGCTATTGGTGGTGGCCGAAGGCCCACCACCTGTGCTTGGTGGGCTTCGGCCACCAAACACGGACTCTCCAGATAGCCCCTTCTAACTTTCCTGAAATCATGGATGTAGAAATGTATGTATTCCCCCCACCATTCACTCACCCATTACCCATCACCCCCCCCCATTCACTCACCCATTACCCATCACCCCCACCCATTCACTCACCCATTACCCATCACCACACACCCATTCACTCACCCATTACCCATCACCCCCACCTTTTCCCTCACCCATCACCCATCACCCCAACCCATCACCCCCCACCCATTCACTCACCCATCACCCCACACCCATTACCCATCACCCCACCCATTCACTCACCCATTACCCATCACCCTACATCAAGGTTTCCTGAATTCTCGCAACCCACTTTTTTTTCACAATTATCGCTAATAGGCTGCTAAAAAAAAAAAAAAGTGATCGGATCATCTCATAATTGGGCTTAAAACCTTCCCCTGGTTAACCCGGTTCCAAAAATGTGCCATATGAGGTGATTGCGCCACGGGGGGCGGAACCTATACCAGACACACACACACACGCACACACACACACACACACAGACAGACAGACAGACAGACACACTTTCGCTTATATTTACCATTACCCATCCCCCCCACCTATTCCCTCACCCATCACCCATCACCCCCAACCCATCACCCCCACCCATTCACTCACCCATCACCCCACACCCATTACCCATCACCCTACCCATTCACTCACCATTACCCATCACCCTACATCAAGGCTTCCTTAATTCTCGCAACCCATTTTTTTTTCACAATTATCGCTAATAGGCTGCTAAAAAAAAAGAAGAAAAAAAAGTGATCGAATCATCTCATAAGTGGGCTTATGACCTTCCCCTGGTCAATCCGGTTCCAAAAATGTGCCATATGAGGTGATTGCGCCACGGGGGGCGGAACCTATACCACACACCACACACACACACACAGACAGACAGACACACTTTCGCTTATATTATTATAGACGGTTCCAAAAATGTGCCATATGAGGTGATTGCGCCACGGGGGGGAACCTATACCCAACACACACACACACACACAGACAGACAGACACACTTTCGCTTATATTATTATATATATAATAATAATATATATATATATTATAATATATCTATATATATATATATATATATATAATATAATATAATATATAATAATATATATATATATATATATATATATACTATATATATATATATATATATATATATATATATATATATATATATATATATATATATATATATATATATATATACATAATAAATTATCGTCTAGTCTAATACATTTAATTTTTGTTCATTTCCTTCATAGATACAGTCTGAATTCTATATCTTTACTCTCCTTTTATTCCTTCAAGGGAATGTAGGAGGTACTAACAACATTCTCCTGTTTTTAGTTATACTCTCCCCCTTATGAACTGGCACTGATGGATTTTCTTGTCTCGTCTTTAACAATGTTACAACCTAAGGTCCGGTTGTATTCGCCTAAATTATTAACAATGAAATTACTCCAGAGATACAGGGGCTGTGTAGGTACACATTGTACGTACACTTTTACATATGAATTTTAATAAAATCTAAAGAAAACTGGAGCAATAAGAGGAAAAGTTGAATTGGCTAGAGTTATGGAGGACGCTAACCTCTTCACTCTGGGATAACCAAACTTCACTATCTTATTTTATTTTTTTTTTTATGGAACGGGTACAGAACATGTAAGAATTGCAGCACATGCCCTTCCTCCAATACAGTGGAAGGACACGATCTTGCTTGACACGATTCACGCATTATACCCAAGAAATATGTGTGTCTCAAAGACATGTGGGGAGCAAGTGCTGGGTAACGGGAGTCGCCAAGCTCCAGCGCCAGACATCAAGGGATTAAGAAATTATGTAATGAAATCAAAGAAAGCAGGAAGAACAGAAGAAAACCAGAGGAGCGAGACGAGAGAGGCGCGCGGAGGAATTGATATACAAGCTCAAGGAGAAAAAAAAAAACTTGAAGCAGAACAAGGATAAAGGAATTAAAGCGAGATGGGAGAAGGGAGGGAAAACAATGAAGAGGGAAGAAGAAGAAGAAGAAGAAGAAGAAGAAGAAAGAAGAAGAAGACGAAAAAGGCGAAAAATAAGTTATAGACACATAAGGTAACAAAGAAGAAAAAGATGATGAAAATGAAAACCGACAATATAAAATGAAAAAGACGAAGAGGATCTAGAAGACGATGAAGAAAAGGACGAAGAAGAAGAAAACATAAATGAAGACAAGAAAGAAAAAAACGACGTAAATATATCCATGAATAATAATAATAATTATAATAAATACAATAATATATTTAATCAAATTTAATCAATTGATTATATACAAATACAATAGTAATAATAATAATAAGGTAAAGACAGAGAAGGAAAAGAAGTCAAAGAAGAGGAAAAAGACGAAGAAGAAATTAAAAAGAATAAGATGATGATGATGATGATGATGATGATGATGATGATGATGATGATGAGGATGATGATGATGATGAAGAAGAAGGAAAAAAAGATGAAGATGATGATGAAGAAAGAACAAACAACAATAATAACAACATCAACAACAACAACTACAAGAAGAAAAATAAAAGTTATAAGACACAGTGCATGGAGCAACAAGAAATAGAGGACGACGTAGTGGTTGAGGGTGCGGTAGAAGCAAAGAACGAGGATAAGGTAGGAGCAGTAACGGGAGGTGGGTCAGGAGGGAGGAGGCGCCTGAAGAGGGGATGGATCACGAAGACTCAAGTCGCACAAGCTGCATATGAAAACAGTTCTCTTCGGTCGGGTGGCCAAGCATGTTGAAGGGACTTGTGGCGTTGAAGTGAGGGCGGCGTGAGAGCGAAGTGAGGGCGGCGTGAGGGCGGCAATGAGGGTGGTGTGAGGGCGAAGTGAGAGCAGAGTGAGGGCGGCAATGAGGGTGGTGTGAGGGCGAAGTGAGAGCAGCGTGAGGGCGGCAATAAGGGTGGTGTGAGGGCGAAGTGAGAGCAGCGTGAGGGCGGCAATAAGGGTGGTGTGAGGGCGAAGTGAGAGTAGCGTGAGGGCGGCAATGAGGGTGGTGTGAGAGCGAAGTTAGAGCAGCGTGAGGGCGACAATGAGGTAGTGTGAGGGCGAAGTGAGAGCAGCGTGAGGGCGGCAATGAGGGGGTATGAGAGCGGAGGATATACTCTTACCTCGCAGGTGGCACTGACTTAATGGAAGATAAGGGAAGGATGGCGGCTTTAGAACGGCCGCTCGTCATCTAAGTATCATATTCTCTATCCTAATGGTTGTTATTGCCTAATAAGTTTTCATTACCTTCCTCAACGAAGGTATGAACGAACAGTTCATAAGGTACGAGGGACCCTCGGGAGGATGGGGAGGCGGTAGCGGAGTGGTTAGCGTCTCCGACTGGCGTTCTCGGTGACCCGAGTTCGATCCCCGAAGAAACCCTAAACCTTTCTGTATCGTCGAGTGGCCAAAGGACACCCACATGCTCTGCCCATCAACTCTACCTTCGATTGCGAGTGCATCGGAGTACACAGGGGGGCGGCATGAGCCTCTAATCACAGGCGTCACTATAAGAATCCTGCCTGCGCCACCACGGGCGAGGACCAACCATCAGAGCCCTCAAGTGAACCTCCAGAGCCTGCCATCCGAGCCCTGGGTCACCACTGCCTACAGGCGCTATAGGCACATATGTAAAAAAAAAAAAAAAAAAAAAAACGACTATTCATGTGACTGTTCTCGTCATGATGTCCTATTTTTCATGAAGCAAAATTAAGAATTCTTCCTTCCTGTACTACTGATTTTGGGATATAGCTTTTTTCACTTCTGTCTTACTCCTGATCAGTTACCACATATAATTTGTCGCATTTATCATATGCGTGTTCCTTGGTTTTGCCTTTACGGATATGATAACGTCCCCTTGACGTTGGCCTCTGGATGTAGAGCACCATAGCCATGTAACGTCCTGTACCTTTTAATACCCTCACATAATGACCCTTGGTTATTTGCCGATTATTATTGACCTGTGTGTCTGTGTGTGTGTGTGTATGTATGTGTCTGTGTGTGTGTGTGTGTGTGTGTGTGTGTGTGTGTGTGTGTGTGTGTGTGTGTGTGTGTGTGTGTGTGTGTGTGTGTGTGTGTGTGTGTGTGTGTGTGTGTGTGTGTGTGTGTGATATTCATCCATGGTCTTGGCCAGGCGCTGGATTCGTGATCACCAGCTAACACCCTTCCGGAAGCATATATTCCCCAACTCTATGCGAGTATGTGGTTTCCGGGTGAAGACGCCTGGCGGTAGCTCTGAAACTAACCATAGGATTTTCTCGATACGCTCATTGTGGTTCCAACACAAAGTTACCATAAGAGCCCAGGAAACCTAACCTATACCCTAACCGTAACCTAACGTAACCTAACCTGACGTGTTCAAGAGTAAACGCGACATATTGTTCAAGAAAACGGGACTATATCTCCCGGAAACAGTTAAGACCTGCTATATAGTACAGCTGATAATCTCTCATATCATAAGAATTGTGCAAATTATGACTAAAGCATGCAATTTCTACCAGTGTTAGTACATGCCATAAGCTTCATTTTCAGATCGGGAGGTAAGGCAGATTTGACCTCTGAGGACCGTGAGAGGTCAATGACCTCAAAGTATCAAACATTGATGTTTGGCCTCATTGGTTAATGGTAAACATGTTTATGATGTACAAACCATGCATTTGTGTTCCAATAAAAGTGTCTACATATTCCACACAGCGGTGGCAATTATTTACAGGTGTCTAGCTTTGACCTCTGAGGACAATGAGAGGTCAATTACCTCAACATATCAAATATTGATGCCAATGAATGTAAACTGTGGTGGCTGGTACTAACACAATTGTTGTACTTGTGTGTTGCAGGATTCCCTGCCTGATGATCGAAGCCAAGATACAAGCATCCCAGACCTGATCGTCACTATGGCAAAGCGTCATATCCTCATAGACACAGCCCAGCCCTCTACGTCCAAGCAATCAAGACCACCTCCAAGAACTAACTGGGAGCTTTGTATTCTTTGCCAAACAGAGACAGATGAACCTTTGCAGTGCCCACTAAGATCATCCATGAAACCGAGTGGTAGTGGCTATGCATCATTGACAGAAGACCTCCTCCAGTTCAAGGGACTTCGGCACATGCCAATGGAACTCAACGTGAACAGACTGGATGATGGCGATGGCGTAGAAGCTACCTTGAGGACACACAGTGCTCAGTGGCACAAGAAATGTCGTTTAAAGTTTAACAAAAAAATGTTTGACCAGCAGAGCAGAGCAGAATCAGCTTCAGGACAGCAATCTAGTACCGGGACTCCAACCGTGCACACACGATCAGCAGCTGCCCACAGGCTTCCACAGTCAACCGAGCCTATCTGTTTCTTCTGCAATAAGCCAGCTGGCACTGCAGACTTGCACGAAGCAGCTACAAAGGAAATTGACAAGAACGTTCGGAGATGTGCAACTGAATTGGGGGACACTAAACTGCTGGCCAAGCTGTCTGCAGGAGACATGATTGCCATCGAGGCAAAATACCATCGCAACTGCCTCCGTGCATTATACAACAAAATTAGACCAACCGCACTCAAGGACGAGGATGCGGATCGTCTGCATGGCATAGCCTTTGCTGAGCTGGTGGTATTCATGGAGGACATGCATGCAGATGAGGACAATGCCCCTGTATTTAAACTCTCAGACGTGGCTAGCCTCTACAAGACGAGACTGGAGCAGCTGGGTGCCACGGTAATCAACAGCATACACACAACCAGACTGAAGGACAGACTTCTTTCTGTGCTTCCTGATCTGAGAGCCCATTCTCAGGGCCGAGACACACTTCTCTTGTTTGAGAAAGATATAGGTCCCGCCCTGAAGAAGGCCTGTGATCATGACAGTGATGCCATGCACCTAGTAAGAGCAGCACAGGTAGTACGTAGAGAAATGTTTCAGACCAGGTTCACCTTTGACGGTGCGTTCCACGCTGACTGCCAGAAAGATTCTGTGACACCATCCCTCCCTGCTCTGGTGAACATGATCCTCGATGGGGCGAACATCAAGCACCAGACTAAGTTGGCCAACACAAGCACCACAACTGTTGCTCTTACAGTATCGCAGCTACTGGTGTTCAACAGTGTAAAGCATGCACGCAGTGTGGAGTCAACCTCAGTGCGCCACAGCCGCGAGAGAGAAACCCCACTTCCACTCTACTTATCCCTCAAGATTCACGCTGTGACCAGGAGCAGAGGTCTGATTGACACACTGTTCAGCCTAGGGATGTGTGTGTCATATGATAGATTACTACAGCTCACAGCAGACATTGCCAATGGTGTCTGCCAGCGCTTCAACATGGAAGAAGTTGTTTGCCCACCCAAGCTGCGCAAGGGACTGTTCCCACAGGTGACTGATGCCTTTGAAGAACTCTTACGCATGCCAAGTGATGTGAGTGGGGAGTCAATGTCACTGCTGGAGCGCTTCGTTGTGCTGATGTATGACCGCACCAGTGACACCATGGATGTGAACGATGCTAGGAAACAGCTCTTCGCACACAAGGCTAGGGCTCTAGAAAACATTCCCCCAACGCAGGCAGCACTCCAGCAGCACATCAAGCGTGCATCTCTCCAGGGCAACTGCTGGAACCATACTCTGGTCCTGAATCCAGAGTTACCAATCCCACCTGACTGGGGCTGGACAAAGGAGGCCTCTGGGTGGCAGCCTCTTTGGACGACACTGCCAGAGGCATCAAAATCTTGCCACGAACTGATCCACTGCGGCTGCAAGAAGGGATGTACCGGCCGCTGCAAGTGCTCCAAGGCTGCACTCAAGTGCACTGCATTATGTGCATGTTCAGGAGACTGTTAGGTGCAATCAGACACCTTTATATTTATGCGTCTATATGGATAATGTGTGTGTATTACATGTACCGGTATGTACTATACATGTGTCTGAGGTAGCTGACCTCACTGTACTTTAAGCTTATAGACTATGTTCAGTGCATATTGAAAATTAAGGTTGCACAGATGATCTTACGACACGATTTCATGCAAGCTGTTCTGGACACCACAATAACCTAAATGTGTATTTCAATAAATTTGTTTTCTGAGGTCACTGACCTCATTTAAAGCACTTGTTCAGTCCTAGCTGCATCCTGTGATTATGTATAAATAGGCTCTCCAGAAGATAAAGGGACCAACACATGGCAACATACCTTTTTAATGATTACTAAAACAGACAAACTGCACCAGAATCGTGAAAAAATGACAATTTCAATGTAATTGAGGTCATTGACCTCTCACTATCCTCAGAGGTCAAATCTGACTTACCTCCCGATCTGAAAATTAACCTTATGGTATGTACTGACACGTAAAAATTTCATGCTTTAGTCATAATTTGCACAATTGTTATGATTATCTGCTGCACTAATATAGATATTGATCTCAAGATGATTACACACCTCACAAACCCCGTCCCCATATTTGTAAGTGAAACACCCTGTTGAGTGGAGTGCCAGGCAGGACGTTGTCATTAATATATGGAACAGTGTGTGTGTGTGTGTGTGTGTGTGTGTGTGTGTGTGTGTGTGTGTGTGTGTGTGTGTGTGTGTGTGTGTGTGTGTGCGCGCGCGCATGTTGATACCACAGTCCTGATCACACGTTGAACTCGTGACCGCCAGCTACAATCCTCCCAGCAGAAAGCGTAAAGGGTCGATCCCACTTACTCGGACTGGGCCCTGGACTACCCCGGACCGTCCGTCCGGGGTCATCCTGGGTGTTCCGTGGCTCATCCTTGAATGTCCGGGATGTTCCGGGACTCGTCCGTAGCTCATCCGTGGAATTCGGCCAAAATCGGGGACGCTCCGGGGCTGTCCGGGCTCGGTCACGGAAGTTTTAAAATGTTTAAAACATCCGGGGTGATCCGGGGAGTAAAGCAATCCGGGACTATAATCGCCTCGTCCGGGTGTAAACCTTGGCTCGTCCTGGGAACTCCGTGAGTTGTCCGTGGGTCATCCGGTAACGTCCGGGGCATTCCGGGGCTCGTCCGTGGGTCAACCGGGGAGTTTTCGCAACCATGGCTACTCCGGGACGGTCCGGGGGTACACCGTGGCTCGTCCGGGATGGTCGGGGTCGGTCCGTGGCTCGTCCGGGTCTAAACCGTAGCTCATCCGGGGCAGTCCGTGGGTAGTCCAGGGCTATTCCGGGGCTACCTCGGGGTTCATCCTTGGCACATCCTTGGCTCATCCGGGGCTCATCCAGGGCTCATCCGTGAGGATCCGTGGGTCGTCCGGTACGGTCCGCGGCTCGTCCGGTACGATCCGGGACTAATCCAGGTTGGTCCGGGTCGGTCCATGGCTCCTCCGGGGTGGTCCGGGGCGATCCGAGGCTCGTCCGGGGCTCGTCCGGGTGTACACCTTGGCTCATCCGTGGCAGTCCGTGGGAAGTCCGTAGTCATCCGGGCCAGTCCGTGGGTAGTCCGGGGTCAGCAGGGGCAGTCTGGGGCTCGTCCGGGCTCGTCCGGGGGTAGTCCGGGAAAGTGGGACCGCAATACGTTTTCGCAAATTTCTCCATTTTTCACTGGACAGTCCGGGGTTTTCCGGGGACGTCCGGGGAGTTTCGTCCGGGGGTAGTCCGGGGCCCAGTCCGGGTAAGTGGGACCGACCCTTAAGGAGTATTGTATCGATCTTTGGGTAAAGCTGGGATCTCACATATATACCAAACACACCCCCATCCCCTTGCTTAAGGTAGACAATAACTACCAGTTTTAATCTGTGAAAATCCTAAGCCTTGAGCCAAGGTTCGAACGCAGGATAAAAAAGTGGCATGCCGTGCTCTTATTTACTGAGATAGCGAACAGTGTGTGTGTGTGTGTGTGTGTGTGTGTGTGTGTGTGTGTGTGTGTGTGTGTGTGTGTGTGTGTGTGTGTGTGTGTGTGTGTGTGTGTGTGTGTGTGTAATCACCTCGGTCATGTCCACGCGAGCTGGCTCACGATCTCAGTATTACCCTCCCGGAAAGAGCTTTGAGCTCGCACGGACCGATCTTTGGGTTATGCTAGAAATTCACCACACACACACCCATCCCCTTGCTTAAGAGGGACAGTAACCGCCCAAATTTATCAGTGAAAAATCACCTGGAACGAGCGGGGATTGACATCCTCATCACAGAATGGCGCGTGACCCTCTAACCCACCAAACCACTCAAGTGTGTGTGTGTGTGTGTATATTTTTGTGTGTATAAGTGTGTGTGTATAAGTGTGTGTGTGTGTGTGTGTGTGTGTGTGTGTGTGTGTGTGTGTGTGTGTGTGTGTGTGTGTGTGTGTGTGTGTGTGTGTGTGTGTGTGTGTGTGTGTGTGTGTGTGTGTGTGTGCATAAACGTGCATATTTTTTTCCACATGTAGGAGCATATGCAAGTGAGCTTTCTCCTTTGCGGGCTCTAGTGGTTGCGGTGCGGGCTCTCCCTTGCTCGTAGTGGCGTAGGCAGAAATTTTATCGTGATATTTGTGTTGATTAGGGGCTCATTCCGCCCTTCAGTGTCTCATAATGCACTCTTCGTGGAAGACAGGGCTGATGAGTAGCATATGGGTACTCATGGCTCTTTCGTCAATGAAAAAAAAAAATTCTTCCCGGTAGGACTCAATTTCGAACGAACGAATGAACGAACAAATGCACATACATGCGTATATATATATATATATATATAAAATATATATATATATATAATATATATATATATATATATATATATATATATATATATATATATATATATATATATATATATATATATATATATATATATATATATATATATATATACACACACACATATATATATATATATATATATATATATATATATATATATATTATATATATGGTGTGTGTGTGTGTGTGTGTGTGTGTGTGTGTGTGTGTGTGTGTTGTGCTGTGCGTGTGTGTGGAGTAGAAAGAGAGAGAGAGAGAGAGAGAGAGAGAGAGAGAGAGAGAGAGAGAGAGAGAGAGAGAGAGAGAGAGAGAGAGAGAGAGAGACGGGGGAGAGGGTGGTGCGAAGGACTCACGGCAGGCAGAGTGATGGCTAGCGTGGGTGAGGCTAATTGGTCACTTGACTGATTCATGGTGATTTCGTGCACTTTGGAGCCTCGACCCCTTCCCTACCCCCTTCTTCCCCTCCCATTACTGCCTTCCAAGGTATACGCACTTCGTACCGGCAAACCACGGACCACACAAGCCCCAAGCATCGGTCTCACACACTAAGGTTCCTCGTCTCTCTTAACTCTCCATACTCCAGGCCTGTGGTGAACAGACGTATATCTTACTGACAGTGTTCGGGCAGCACTTCACCTCCTTATTCTCTTGCTCCTCGCTGCCCACTAACTCATGATGTGGGCTCTTCATCTCTTTCTAATTTTCTCGCTTGTTGGTGCATGAGACGAGAAAGGTGACGGAGGAGAGGTGACAGGAGGATACGTGATGGAAGAGGAGGAATATGAGAAGGAGGAGGAATAAGAGGAGGTGGAGGATAACATAGGATTACATTGGAAGAACAGATACCAGGAGACCCATCAGTCGATATCGAGGGTATCTGCTGAGCTACTTATACTACTACAACTCTACACGTAAACTAGCATAGAACAAAATAGCATTAAACAAGGCTGAGGAGGAGGAGGAGGAGGAGGAGCAGGAGGAAGAGGAGGAGGAGGCGGAGGAGAGCTTGGTGAAGTTTTCTACCATATCTGTAGTGAGCGTCTCTTCAGATGACGAGGAGAAGGAAGGATTTAGGTTACCCGGCGTGAGAAAATCAAAATATAAAATTAAAGTCAGCGTCGAACTGGTTTTCATTAATAAATCCCAATCTTTCTTGGTCCGTGTTCTCCTTGGTTCAGGTCTTGCTTGTCTTGTTTCAGGTCTTCTTAATTTCGGGTCTTTCTTGTTTTGTATCCTTCGTGCTTTTATCATCATGCTTACGTATACAGGCTTTTCTTTGTGTTTGGTGTTACTTACGGAACATTTTATTTGTTTCGACATGTTTCGTACTATATCTACTATTGAGTTTACCTTTCCTTGCTTATCTTTTTTCTTTCTTTTGTCAGATACCATTGCAGCATGTCGTTTCTATCATTCAGTTATATTCTTTTAATTACAAGTAGTTAATAGGTTTCTTGTGACCAATTTATTTCTAAGAACATGGATATATCGTAAGCTACAGAACCCACTTGGCAAACCAATTAAGAAAGAAAAATAATCATATACCATTACTGGCATATGGGCTCACTATAGTGCTCCTCATTATAATATATCCGCCTTAAGGACTTGAATGACACAGCATCTTAAGCCCACCTCTACGGCATAAAAAAAGGGTTAGGTTGGCTCACCGGAACGGTTTCACACGCAGTACTTGTTAGCGTGAGGAACTCCTGAGGCGAACGCGTGGCCCTGCGGGAGGCAAGGCTTGGAAGGAGGAGGGATGGTGAGAACCACTCTCTGTTGGCTGAATGTGAGCCTGATTCTATCGTTGAGAAGAGAGAGAAAGAGAGAGAAAGAAAAAAAGAGAGAGAGAGAGAGAGAGAGAGAGAGAGAGAGAGAGAGAGAGAGAGAGAGAGAGAGAGAGAGAGAGAGAGAGAGAGAGAGAGAGAGAGAGAGAGAGAGAGAGAGAGAGAGAGAGAGAGAGAGAGAGAGAGAGAGAGAGAGAGAGAGAGAGCGAGAGAGAAAATAGACACACAGGCAGACAAAGTCAGATATACAGCCAAACAGATAAGGGCGACAAAGAGCGACAGACAGACACACAGACAGACATACACACAGACAGACATACATACACATACACAGACAGATAAGCTTGCTAGACAGGATCTAACCAACATCTCCAAACTAAACTAATGCTCTTCAGGGGGTCAAATGAAAACCTCAACAGTTCCCACCCTCTATCAAGACCACACAGAGGCATGAACAATCTCCTCTTGTCATCCTTTCTTCCCCTACAGGAGACTCCAAGCACCTTCCCTCCTCGCGACCCTTGGAACAGAGTCGTGACCCGTAACAGAGACTGGATTCACCCAATTACTCAAAGGCAGAACACGATTCCTTTCTATTCAGGTTGCAAGCGGGACTTTGCTTCGCGCCGATGCGTACGCGAGTCCTGATTTTTTTTTCTCCTGCACTTTTTTCAAATGCTTCAGAGAGCCTTGTGATATGAAATGAGAGAGAGAGAGAGAGAGAGAGAGAGAGAGAGAGAGAGAGAAGAGAGAGAGGAGAGAGAGAGAGAGAGAGAGAGAGAGAGAGAGGAGAGGAGAGGAGAGAGAAGAGAGAGAGAGAGAGAGAGAGAGAGAGAGAGAGAGAGAGAGAGAGAGAGAGAGAGAGAGAGAGAGAGAGAGAGGAGAGAGAGAGAGAGAGAGAGAGAGAGAGAGAGAGAGAGAGAGAGAGGAGAGAGAGAGAGAGAGAGAGAGAGAGAGGAGAGAGAGAGAGAGAGAGAGAGAGAGAGAGAGAGAGAGAGAGAGAGAGAGAGAGAGAGAGAGAGAGAGAGGAGAGAGAGAGAGAGAGAGAGAGAGAGAGAGAGAGAGAGAGAGAGAGAGAGAGAGAGAGAGAGATGAGAGAGAGAGAGAGAGAGAGAGAAAAAAAAAAAAAGAGCGAGAGAAAAAAGAAGAAGATAAATCATGAAATACTGGAACGAAGACGAGTGAGAAGAGCATCACGAGGTAAGAGAAAACGTCAAATTTACCTTGTTAATGATAATAAAAACCCTGATGTACTGCTATCGAAGGTAAATCTAACACTGTCCTATCTCCCTCGTTACTTGCCTCCCTCTCTCCTTCGGTCCCTCGCTGGATCGTAAAGCACCGCGGGGAGAAGGGTAAATGACGACCCAGGGAGGCACCGGAGGCTGACTGGGCAGCATACATAACGCGCGGGGGGGATGATTTGCGGCTATGAAAATCAAGCTGGAGAATATATTATACACAGGTCACGGCGAGGCAGCATTGCGGGGGGGGGGGGGGCGGGGGACGGGAGGTCACTTCAGAGAGGCTGTAACAGGAGATGAATTACGCTGCAGACAAAATAGTCTACAGATCATGAATGAGTTTGCATCTGACCCAGACCTGACCTCTTGAGCTGGTTGGCCCTCTTACGGGCACGTCTAGCTACTCGCTGGCTGGAGTAGGAGGGGGTTTGATAAAGGCGGAGTGAGACGAGCGTGTGAACCAGCCCCTCAGAGGCTCAGAGTTAAAGCGAAAGCTGGGAGGATTATAGGAGGAAAGAAGGGAGCAGTGATCTTAAAATGCGATAAAGTGTGTAATTCACCAAGGACCTGATCACGTGCAGGACATACGATCACCACTTGTTACCTTCCTGGAAATAGCTAACATCTGTCCGTCTGTCTATGTGTATCTGTCTGTCTGTCTGTCTGTCTGTCTGTCTGTCTCTTTTACACACACACACACACACACACACACACACACACACACACACACACACATACACACACACACACACACACACACACACACACACACACACACACACACACACACTCCGTGGTGTAGGGGAAGCACGCTCGGTTCACAACCGAGAAGTCCCGGGTTCGATCCCCGGGCGGA
>JACEEZ010013680.1:512500-522500 GCA_016584305.1 Chionoecetes opilio
ACCACCAAATCCATTTAGATCCAATAGTAATAATTTACCAAAATATTCTCCAAACATCACGACTCACAACTACATGGTAGGACATTTTGGGATGTATTGGGATAGTTACTTTACTAATCAGGTTCCGGCGCATATCTGAAACTCTCAAAGTCACATCCTTCAGCTGTGAACACTTTAGTTATAATTATACATATGTAGTTAATGAGATAATATACACACGGCACTTCATTTGTCGACATTACAAAACGTAAGCTACAAAACAAAACTTTCTTAGCCTCTTACCTGTCTTTGATATGAAACTTCATGATAGGCCGTCTGAATATAATATTTTTTTCAGGCTGCTTCACTTGGCTGAATGTTTCACTTTTATAACTTATTATTACACACTGTCACACGATGCCTTTTTTCACCCAGGGCGGCGAGGCGAGGGGTGGACAGGCGTGCCTCAAAGCCCGTGAAACGGTCACAGGGAGGGACATATGAGGCGTGCGTCGTGTCAAAGCCCTCGGGATACTCAGGGGAAAAGTTTACTTCCCAGAGTAATTTACCCCGTACCAAAAACGTTTATCAACATAAATGATATACTGTTATCTTCGGAAATGTTTGTTCTGTAAGATTATTACATAAAACACAGTTAAACACAATAAATAAATGCCATTATGCGACTATGAATAAGTACGCATGAATAGTAAATGCAGTTTTTTCTTTTTACAGTTAAACTCGTCGCCATTTAAAATCTTCTGGGACAACTTTTATAACGGAGTACATCAAAAGAAGCGAATAGTAGTAGCTTTCTATGGGTGTATTTAGTTTTCTGATAAATGAACTAGCACCATGCAAAAACTAGCGTTAACTAAATAAATGTGCTGAGGCGGAGGTGAAGAGAGGCGCCCTTCTTGTACACTGTACAGTCCCGCCACACTCCTGCAACAATTTAAATACCTCCTCTGGCGCACTATTGTTCATTGCAGCAGCCGCCTCGAAAATGTTTCACACTTTTATCACAATGCATAGAGGACTTTGTGTATTATATTGTTGCTATAAAAATTATTAAAGACAGAGGGCTACCCTTGCAAGCAGATCAACGCTCGCTCAGCTATGCATGCTGCAAGGCTACCTCGACACAGGTTTCAACTTATCGGCAATTTTTACCAGTTAGATATTTTTGTATTGCCAAATATCTTATACCAACAGAACCAGAAGTGTTGGCTGATTTCGAATCAGTGATCAAACATTGTATGGAAGCAATACTCGACGAATTACAGCGAGTTGAAGACAAAAAGTGAGAAAAATGTTTATATGTACTACACTATAGTCTATTCACTTAGGCTGGATTCTTGGGAGCTGCTCGCTGCCTACCCGAGTTTGTAAGGACGTCGCTGATTGGCTGATAGACTCGGGCTGGGTGGTGATGGTGGTGGTACTTGCCTTGCCGCAACCCAAAACCCTTGCGTTGCCTCAGAAAAATATTCATATTTCTTTGCTTAACCCACCTCTTACACAAGATAGGTCTATTTTGTTTGCATCAGTGAATCAAGCAGTGATTGGTCAACAATAACACGCTATTCGTAACTCAATAGGGTAAAAAATAAAGTCATGACTGAGTATCACAAGAGTAGGCGGATTTTCAGGTTTCAATGCATTGAAATGTCGTACTCCTACCCGATATTACCAAGCTACCAGATAATATTTAGGTTAAACTGAACCTACCATCGTGTTCATAATACATTGTTGCATATCATGAGCATAAAAAAATTACAGTAAGACAATACAAATATTAAGATAATTGAAGGAAAATAAAATAGTGTATAAACATTTTTTCTTGCTTATTTTGCTTAACTCGCTGTAATTCCATCAGTTTTGGTCGCATTCAATTTTCAAGCACTATTTCAAAAGTCTTATACTTTTCCGCTTCCTTTGGTATGTAGCACGTACCAATAAGGAAAAGAGTAGGTGGTCAAAATGGCTAAGAAAGTTAAACTACTACTGCAAACTGGCACAGTGACGGGTGAGCATTGCTCCCTATACAGGAGAGATGAGTTCTCGGGAGAGTTATCAGAGGCTCCACCCGTCACGGCCTTAAGTGAATAGACTATAGCTAGTATTTCTTTTTGCTAAATTTCTTAAATTACAATTAATTATTTATTTAGTATTTACTATATTGCACACATTTTCCCTATAAAGGTCATGTAAGTGACAAACATCCTCACAACGCCACTGGAGCTTAATACTTTGGGACATGATGACAGACGCTTGGCGGCGGGGGCGTTGTGAGGCGGGCTGTTTCTCCAACATTGGTCGGGGTGACGGCGACTGGCGGAATCCTGCGTATAGCGAGCGACGCGCGGAGCAAGGATTTGGTGTTTTCCGGAACGGCCCGTGGCTGTTCCCCGGGTGAAAAAAGTCATCGCATGACGGGGCCTTTAGGCTGCTTCACGGATACACCGCAGCTCTCCAAGGACTGGGTTTGAGACTTTTCATTATACATATTTCTTGACTTAATCAGTACAAAATATGACCTTGTTATTCGGTGTTTCATCTATCTATAGTAACTTACTCTTATCTCTTTTACTCTTCAGAAACCTTTCAAAGTTTCAAGTTTCATATGATTACTTCACAAAGTTTCGTATGATAACAAAATTTGAAAAGTAATTTGATATATTTCAAATGAACAATGATAACGTAATACTAGAACACGAACACGTTCCTGCCCCACCCACCCACGCACAACCTAACGAGCGACTGAGGGTGAAGGACGCCGCGGGGCTGGTCACGTGATAAGTCACGTGATCACCTAATGGACCACGACCAGCCAATATGTTGGAAAGCTATAAAAATAAAATACATTTAACCCTAACTGGAAACTCAGAGTAGGATATTGCTGCATACTGAATGCAGGTGGCGTTGATGACGAAGTACGTCTTCTGCACGTAAACAAAGTACGTACAAGTAAAATAATTAGTTTCGTCGAGCCCTCTCTTACCCTTAACGTGTTGTGATGTCTCTTTCTAACCCCTCACGTGCTGTAATGTCCCTTTTTAACCCCTCACGTGTTGTGATGTCCCTTTTTAACCCCTCACGTGCTGTGATGTCCCTTTTTAACCCCTCACGTGCTCTGATGTCCCTTTCTAACCCCTCACGTGCTGTGATGTCCCTTTCTAACCCCTCACTTGCTGTGATGTCCCTTTTTAACCCCGCACGTACTGTGCTGTCCCTTTCTAACCCCGCACGTGCTGTGATGTCCCTTTTTAACCTCGCACGTGCTGTGATGTCCCTTTTTAACCCCTCATATGCTGTGATGTCCCTCTCTAACCCCTCACGTGCTGTGATGTCCCTTTTTAACCCCTCATATGCTGTGATGTCCCTCTCTAACCCCTCACGTGCTGTGATGTGCCTTTTTAACCCCTCATGTGCTGTGATGTCCTTCTCTAACCCCTCACGTGCTGTGATGTCCCCTTCTAACCCTCATGTGATGTGATGTCCCTTTTTAACCCCTCACGTGCTGTGATGTCCCTTTCTAACCCCGCACTTGCTGTGATGTCCCTTTTTAACCCCTCATGTGCTGTGATGTCCCTCTCTAACCCTTCACGTGCTGTGATGTCCCTTTTTAACACCTCATGTGCTATGATGTCCTTCTCTAACCCCGCACGTGCTGTGATGTCCCTTTTTAACCCCACATGTGCTGTGATGTCCCTTTCTAACCCCTCACTTGCTGTGATGTCCCTTTTTAACCCCGCACGTGCTGTGATGTCCCTTTCTAACCCCTCACGTGTTGTGATGTCCCGTTTTAGCCCCTTACGTGCTGCGATGTCCCTTTTTAACCCCTCATGTGCTGTGATGTCCCTCTCTAACCCTTCACGTGCTGTGATGTCCTTTTTTAACCCCTCACGTGCTGTGATGTCCCTTTTTAACCCCTCATGTGCTGTGATGTCCTTCTCTAACCCCTCACGTGCTGTGATGTCCCTTTCTAACCCCTCACGTGCTGTGATGTCCCTTTTTAACCCCTCGTGTGCTGTAATGTCCTTCTCTAACCCCTCACGTGCTGTGATGTCCCTTTTTAACCCCTCACTTGCTGTGATGTCCCTTTTTAACCCCTCACGTGCTGTGATGTCCCTTTTTAACCCCTCACTTGCTGTGATGTCGCTTTCTAACCCCTCACGTGCTGTGATGTCCCTTTTTAACCCCTCACGTGCTGTGATGTCGTTCTCTAACCCCTCACGTGCTGTGATGTTCCTGCATCTATGATGATGCAATTTCGTCATTGGAAATCCTACTTATTTACTGTTACATGAAAGTATTTTGCGTGTTTAGCATGCTGTCAATTGCCATACATTGAATAAGTGTGTGCCACTCCTTGTTGGTTTCATTATTCATGATATAATATATCATTCAGGTATACTTGAAAGAGAAAATGTCAGGAGAAAATAAAGAAAATATTTAACAGATGTAAAAAGACTAAAACATAATCATAAAAATGTTACTAATCAACCAACCAATTACAGGATGATGCACGAAGAACAGGCAACCGGAATTAACATAACAGCAGGAGGTGAAAACACATGCATAATGTTGCTAAGTGGTAAATGATGGCCAAATATCAGTTACATTTCCATTACGTAATGTATTGTGGGATTTATATAAGGTTTTACTCCCATTACCCACCACATGTACCAGGAGAAAAATGTTAGGAAAATTTAGCTTTGGTAATAATAACATCAGGATGAGCGAAATTATATATAGCTTGAACTGTCAGGAGTGGGTATTTAAAATTTACAATAGATACCCATTAAATGTCATCCGTGTGAAATATAGTTATGCATTACGATTATAATAATAATAATAATAATAATAATTTCATTCTCACCCGGAGGCATACAGACAAAAAAAAAAGCAACAAGAACAAGCCAAGGAGTAAAGTTAAGTACTAGAGCAAAGACAAAAAACAAGAACAAAGTACAGGCACATTAGGGGACATAGTATCAAAGTACATAGAAAAGCATACATGGACACCTGTGCTACCCACATTCTGCACAAACAGCAGACCCAGCCACCGCTGTTGTATAGGTATACATTGTATACATAGGCCGAGCTCTGCCTGACAGAGGTGATGATGGAGTTGGTAGAGAGCTCCACCCTACTCCTTAAACTGAACACGGAGTGTCGACGGATCACATCCAGATTGTTCACCCCGTTCCTAGCGAAAGCCAGGGACGAGCTGCACCACCTGGGCAGCCCCAGAAGCCTCTTAAGGATGTCATTGTGACAGACCTTAAGGCGGTTCATAGTGGCCACCTTGTACCGCGACCACAGCGAGCTGCAGTATATAGAGTAGTAGTGACTCCTGAATAACTCCATCTTCACCTCTCTGCTACAGTAGGAGAATTTTCTCTGTAGAGTATTTCCCACGACAAGAAGCTTGGTGGTCTGCTTGATGATATCATCCTCATCAGTCATGTCGTGGGATATAACATGGCCTAAGTATGCGAATCTATCCACAAATGTGAGGGCAAACCCACCGAGCCATGCTGTTTTCAGGTAATTCACCTGAGCGCGTGCCGGTGATACTACCATGCACTCTGTCTTAGTGGTGTTGTAGACAATGTCATGCTTGGCAGCATACACCTGACACACATTGATAAGGTCCTGCAACGCATCCGCAGTGGGTGCGAGCAGTACCATATCATCAGCATAGCTCAGTGAGTTGAAGCATCCATCATGTATGTGGCAGCCGATACCTGTATCACGAAGGTTGGCACTGAGATCATTCATGTACACATTGTACAGGTAGGGGGATAAAATCCCCCCCTGCCGAATACCATTGGCAGTACTAAAGGACAGCGAGAAGGAATTACCCCACTTAACAGTAAATTCCTGGGTAGTGTACCAGTACATTAATAAATTAACAATGTACCCAGGTGTACCCCTGACGAGAAGTGTATGAAAGAGCTTCCAGTAATTCACTCTGTCAAACGCCTTTCTGGCATCCAGGAAACACAGATAAACAGGTGAATTTCTGGAAGTGTAGTAATGAATGATATTCTTCAATGCCCACACACACATATCAGTGCCAAGGCCTTTCTTATAGGTGAACTGATTGTATCCAGTGTTGATTGTATCAACACTGAGAATTGATTGTATCCAGTGTATACAGGTAGGCCTCAAGACGATGGAGCAGCACTTTCTCCAGCACCTTGGACAGGGCGGTCGCTATGGCAATGGGCCTGTAATTGCCAGAGTTAGCAGGGTCCTTCACTTTGCTCTTAAGTAAAGGCACTATAAGCACTGCCAAGACCTGACTGGGTATGTACTGATGGCAGACACAGGCACTGATGAAGAGACAGAGCCAAGTAACCAGGCTAGGGCGTGAGAGGCAGCTAAAGGTGCCAACGTGTATTTTGGTTACCCATTTTTCTATTGTTCGCAGCAGTCACTTTCCTATCATCTTAATTATATAATCATTCACCACTACAAGCAGCCTGCCTTGATAATTTTTAGAGTAAGATTAATTTGCCAGTTGTTTCTTAAAGGATTTTCGTAACATGGTCAAGTCCACTGTTTATATTGACGCTACACAAAAAAAAACACACACGCATGCACACACACACACACAGACGTACACACACGCACACACACACACACTTACACACACACACACACACACACACACACATACGGGTACTCCGGTATAGTGTAGCGGTTAGCACGCTCGGCTCACAACCGAGAAGTCCCTGGCTCGATCCCCGGGCGGAGCGACGTCAGATGGGCGGTCTTCTTATAACCCGAGCCCCTGTCCACCCAGCAGTGAATGGGAACTGGGTGTTAGCCGGGGGTTTGTGACCCGCCTCCCGGGGTGGTGGCTTTGGCCAACACTTAAGCACTAAGGATGAATGATAAAATGTAGCTATGGAGACGGGGCCATACGAGCGTAGCACAAGCCCTGTAAAATACAACTAGCTGAACTAGATCAATACACACACAAACACATGCACACACGCACGTACATACACATAACACACACACACACACACACACACACACACACACACACACACACACACACACACACACACACACACACAACCATCACACACCACACAACGCACACACACCACACACACACACACACACACACACACACACACACACACACACACATACACATACACACACACACACACACACACACATAGTCACACTCACACACACACACACACATATACACTTACACACAACTTATATTTTACCGATACGAAACGAAGACATGATGGGCGGTCAGTAACCGCCCGTTTTTACCACCGTTTTTACCACTAGTAAAAACCAAAAACAGGAACTACCTCGTGTAGGTCTCACGGCCTCTTGTAGCTGCCTTATTTTCTTCTTATGTTCTAAATAGACAATGAAAAGTTCTAAATGTCCTCTGTAGACAGAAGTTTTAATTTTGAGATCATACCTTGAACATAATACTTTTGATAGTATCAGGAGAATCAGCGAACTGGAAAAGTAAATTGCCTAAATACAACAAAGCCTATTCGTTATAATTTTTGTACATATCTCAAATTACTGGCTAAGTCCTTTAATCTTTTTACGATTAAAAAATTTAAGAAAAAAAACCCCTCCTTATTTGGTATTTCTAGTGAGAACAACAGATTTATCTTGACCTCATATACTAAGAATTTATATAGCGAGCATTGCAGGTATGTACGTACGTATATTATTAATTGACTCAAATGAATATTGGTAAATGTAGCATGTTAGAGAATTAAGGAAACACTCTTGACCATCTCAACAGTTAACTCACTTTTTTTCATATAATACTCAATTTTTTTGCCGAATGTTTCAACTGATGACCGAGTCTTTACTGGCTGGAAGGAAGCGCATATCATCATGGAAAGAGACTCCATGATTAAAAGATACGGTCCCTTGCGATGTTCTGTTTTATAATATCCACATGAATCGAAGATTAACGAGGATGGTCGTCGACACGTGATGAGAGAGAGAGAGAGAGAGAGAGAGAGAGAGAGAGAGAGAGAGAGAGAGAGAGAGAGAGAGAGGAGAGAGAAGAGAGGAGAGAGAGAGAGGGAGAGAAGAGAGAGAGAGAGAGAGGAGAAGAGAGAAGAGAGAGAGAGAGAGGGGGTGAAAGGGGGGGGATAATAGAAACTAGTCCCACCCACTACTCAGAGACAGACAACACTGCACCTCATCCTGTACCATCACGACGAGAGGCTGGAGGTCGCCGGGTGATGGATGCAGGGAAGGGGGATGAGGTCATGGGTGTCAAGGGGTGTCAGTGGTGTCAGGGGTGTCAGGCAGGGGGTCGGTGTGGTTGCCCAGGGCCCCAAATGTTAGTGGGTCAAGGTCGTGGAGGTGTGGCGGTGCTGAAAGTGAATTTGTTTATCTTGTGGCGGAAAGGGAAGAGGAGGAGAGGTCATGAGCACGTGAACTACTGTGTGTGTGTGTGTGTTTGTGTGTGTGTGTGTGAGCGCGTGTACGTGTGTGTGTATGTGTTATATGTGTATTTGTGTGTGTGTATGTGTTATATATGTGTGTGTGTTTGTGTGTGTGTGTGTGTGTGTGTGTGTGTGTGTGTGTGTGTGTGTGTGTGTGTGTGTGTGTGTGTGTGTGTGTGTGTGTGTGTGTGGCGCGCTGTCCAACACATACCATATTCGTATACAGGAATAAATATATGTAAGATGTGAAGAAAAAAAATTACCACTAACAAGACATTGTAATCATTGCCTGGATTTTGTTTTTCCTTTCCTACTATTACTTGCCACTAACCTCACATACGTATTTCGACACTCTCTCTCTCAACACCTGAATATACAAACACCTGCAAGCTGCCTCCCCCTCCACACCCACACAAAAAAAAGACCGAGAGAGGTGAAATAGGTACACAAGAATGATATCTGAGTATATGGAGGTGAGACAGACAGGTATCTCTTGGTAAGGAAGGTGAAGTAAGGTGAACTGGATTCATTGTAGAGCACATAATGCCCCAAGGTGGTTCAGGTGAAGGAGGTGAAATAGACGAAGCAGGTGCTGGTAAGGCAAAACAGGTAAACTGGGAGGCAGGTAAGAATAGTAACTTTCAGCAGATTAGGCAGTGACTGAGAGACTAGTGGGGGGGGAGGATATAGGATTTCCCCCCAAGGAAGATCCCAGCAGGAGGGGAGGGGCACCGGTCACATGGGAGGGGCCGTGGTCACTCTTCTCTCCGGGGGGGAGGAAAGGAGGAAAGGAGAGAAAAGGTGAGGAATAAAGGGAGGTAACACTAGATAGAGAAACTCGTCATACTCATATCGAGAATCCATGAGAGAAAATATGTAGTTTCTGTTTATATATCCAATTATCTGTCTGTCTGTTTGTCTAAATGTTATTGCTATCATTATTCTGTAAATTTATGCATGTATGTATGTCTAAGTATGTATGTATGTATGCATGTATATGTATGCAGGAGGGGAGACATATAAACAAGCAAAAAGACAGGCAGGTAATGAGTGGGCAAGCAGATAGGTATCGTGTATATATTATTAATCATTAGATCCATAAATTTATCTATTCAATTTCAAGAGTAATCACTGTAATCTGCCCGGACAAAAGCTTCTGTGATGCAAAATAAGTCATTACTATTATCCCTTACCCCTCTCTCCCCCATCTTACCTGCCTATCCCAGTATAACTCCCACATTCCCACTTACCTCCCACACTCTCATCTCCCCAACCCTGCCTTATCTCCCTCCTCATCCCCAAACCTTGTCTAACCTTCCTCATCCCCTCTATCCTCCCTCACTCTCCATCACACCCACTCACCTCGCATTCCTCAAGTCCTCAGTGAAAAATCTTCCGTCATGATAGTCTGGGCGGCCTCCCCTCCTGCCTGTGGAAAAAAAAGGTGATGGAGGCAAAATGTAGCCGCATCGCTATTCACACGGTGCGCAGGGGTGCCATTAAGGTAAGAAAAAGGTGATTAAAGTCTCTCTCTCTCTCTCTCTCTCTCTCTC
>JACEEZ010013682.1:0-11553 GCA_016584305.1 Chionoecetes opilio
GTTTTACAATGTTTATTATTATTTATAAAAACCCAAAATGTTTTTTTAATGATATTAGCTATTTACGGGGGTATATAGCTGTTTCCCACAAATTTATAAAAATCCTCCTTTTGAAAAATTTTTCCCTATAATAGCTAACTACTTAAGCTAAAAAATAAGAGTAAGAGGTTATTTATGTGATTCGGTAATTTCAAACGTTTTTTAAGTTTCTTGAAACTGTGCGTTATTGTACATATCAAATAGTTTTTTCTTATTTTAATTGCTAAACCCCTTTAAAAAGTAGTTTTTTCAAAGATTTTTTCTGTTTTCAGTGTATATGCGTTTTCCTAAATTGATATATAAAATCCTCTTTTTAAAAATTTCACCTATAAGTAGCTACATTACATTAACTTTAATACAAGGAAAGGTATTTTTGTGATTAAAGGTATATTGCAAGCGTTTTTTTTAGTTTCTTTTAAACTGTAGCGTTATTGTTATATCAATATTTTTACTTATTATATTTTCTATAAACCCATAAAATGAGTGTTTTCAATGATTTTAGCTAGTTTTTAGTGAATATAGCTTTTTTTCCACAAATTGAAATAAAAATCCTCTTTTTTGAAAAATGCCCTATATGCACCTTGCTCCTTACATTAAGCTAATAAATGAAGAGTAGAGGTTATTTTTTGTGATATAAGGTATATGCAAGCCTTTTTTTATAGTTTTTGTAAAATGTACGTTATTTTATATATACAGTTTTTAACTTATCATATTTCTATAAAACCCCTTAAAAAGTGGTTTTAAAAGATTTAGCTATTTATCGGGGTTATAGCTGTTTTTACAAATTGAAGTATTAAAAACCTCTTTTTAGAATAAATTTCACCTATAAGTACTGCATTACATTAGCTATTTAAAAAGAAAATAACAGGTTATTTATTTTGATTAAGGTATATTGGCTACGTTTTTCATATTTCTTGAAAAATGTAGCGTTATTGTATATATACAAGTAGTTTTTTCTTATCAATTTTCTAAAAACCCCCTTTAAAAGTAGTGTTTCAAAAGATATAGCATTTTTTGGTGATATATTGTTTTTACAAATTGAAGTATACAATCCTTCTTTTTGAATAAATTTTCACTATAAGTAGCTTACATTACATTAAGCTATAATAGAAGAGTAAGCGTTTATTTATTGTGCTATACCGGTATATTGCAACGTTTTTTCATAGTTTCTTCTAAACTCTAGCGTTTATTGTATATATACAGTAGGTTTTAACTTATGTTATATGCTATCATACCCATAAAATGTATGTTTTCAATGTGTAGCTAGTTATCAGTGATATATAGCTCTTTTTCCTACAATTGAAGTAAAACTCGTCTTTTTTTAGAATAATTTTGCACCTATAAGTAGCCCCACATTACATTAAGCTATTAAATAGAAGAGTAAGAGGTTATTTATTGGATATAACGGTATATTGCAGAGCGTTTTTCATAGTTTCTTGTAAACTATACTGTTATTGTAGATATACAAGTATTTGTAATATATACAGTATTTAGTGCTCTAAACCCCTAAAATGTAGTGTTTTTCAATGATTTTATCTAGTTTATCAGTGAAGGTTGTTTTTTTCTACAAATTGAAGTATATTGTCTTTTATATCTGGTAAGCCAAATAGCTTTTTATATTTGCTACACTATATTCTTACAAAATTAATAGCTAGAAATATGTATTTTTCATGAATTTAGGATATCAATTTCAATCTTAAAACAATGTTTTTTCAAGTGATGTTAATGTATTTTTGCAAGGCTAAATAATGTCGAAATTTGACATTATCAGCCTTTTAAACAACTATATTTTACATGTTATGAGCTAAAAATAATAATTTTTTCCTTGAAATTTAGGTCTCATATTTAATCTAAAACAAAGTTTTTCAAGTGTTTTAATGTATTTTTGAAGGCCAAAAAATGTCGATTTGACATTATTCAGCAGTTTTACAACACCTATATTTGACATATTATGAGCTTACAATAATGTATTTATAATGAATTTATGTATCAATTTTATTCTTTAAAAACACGTTTTTTCAGATTGTCTTTAATGCATTTTTGAAGGGCTAAAAAATGTCGAAAATTTGACTTATTCAGCCCTTTTTTTGTAGAGAAATTCAAAATGTGGAATATAGTTTTTTTTTCGTTTGGAAATTGCTTTTTTAAACTACTGTAAGGCTTTAATAGGAGTTTGAGACTCTATATTGTGATAAATTGTCTATTATACGGTGGTTTTTCATAGTTTCTTCTTAATTGGTAGTGTTATCTCATTAATAGAAGGAAGTTTACCTTATATCGATGCTTTATACACCCTCAACAATGTGTTCTTTTCAATAATTTTAGCTAGTTTATCGGTGACCTATAGCTTTTTTTCCTGCAAATTGAAGTATACATCGTTTTTTTATGAATAATTTGGACGCTATAGTAGCTTACATTTACATTAAGTTAATAAATCGAAGAGTAAGAGGTTCTTTATTGTGATATAACGGTAATATTGCAAGCGTTTTTTTTTCATAGTTTGTTGTAAAACCCCTGTTTTTTTTTTAAAAAAAAAGGACCAGTTTTTGTATATATGCAAGTAGTTTAGGCTTTCATATTGCTATAAACCCTTAAAATGTAGTGGTTTTTTCCAATGATATTAGCCATTTAATCGTGAAATATAGCTGTTTTCCTACAATTGAAGTATAAAATCCTCCGTTTTTGAATAATTTTGCACCTAATAAGTAGCTTCATTACATTACGCTATTAAATAGAAGAGTATGAGGTTATTTATTGTGATATAATGGTATATGCAAGCGTTTTTCATATTTCGTTCTTCGAAACTGTAACGTTTTTTGTAAATATACAAGTGGTTTACTTATCATATTGCTATAAACCCTTAAAATGGTAGTTTTTTCATTTATTTGCTATTTATCGGTGATATATAGCTGTTTTCCCTACAAAATGTTGAAGTATAAAATCCTCCTTTTAGAATAATTTTGCACCTATAAGTAGGTTACACTACATTAACTAATAAATAGAAAGAGTAAGATGTTTATTTATTGTGATATAACGGTATATTTGACAAGCGTTTTTCATAGTTTCTTGTAAACTGTAGCGTTCTTGTACATATACAAGTAGTTTACTTATTATATTGGTATTAGCACCCCTTAAAATGTAAGTGTTTTCAATGAGTTCAGTTAGTTATCAGTGATATATGCTGTTTTCCTACAAATTGATATATAAAATCCTCTTTTAAATATTTGCACCTATAAGTAGCTTACATTACATTAAGCTAATTAAATACAAGAGTAAGAGGTATTTATTGTGATAATACCGGTATATTGCAAGCGTTTTTCATAGTTCTTGTAAACTGTAGCGTTATTGGGTATATCTTACAAGTAAATTTACCTTACATATTGCTGTAAACCATAAAATGTAGTGTTTTCAATGATTTTAGCTAGTTATCATTGAAGAGTTTGTTTTTTCTACAAATTGCAGTATATTTCTTTATATCTGTATCTAAATAGCTTTTTATATTTGCTACACACAAAGAACACACAAAAAGACAAAAACATCAACAAAAAATAACTACAGAATACACAAAAACGGAAACTATATTTTACAAAAATTAATAGCTAAAAAATATGTATTTTTCATGAAATTTAGATATCCAATTTTTAATTCTTAAAAAAACATTGTTTTTTCAAGAATTTTTATGTATTTTTTGAAAATGCTGAATAATGTTCGAAATTTGAACATTATTCAGCGACTTTTATACCACAACTATATTTTACATTGTTCATGAGCTAAAAATATGTATTTTTCATGAATTTTAGGTAGCAATTTTTAATCTTACAAACAACGTTTTTCAAGTGTTTGAACTGTAATATTTGAAAGCCTGAAAAATGTCGAACTTTAACATTATTCAGCACTTTTACACAACTATATTATACAATATTATAAGCTTAAAATATGTATTTTGAATTGTAATTTATGTATCAATTTTATTCTTAAAAACAATGTTTTTTCAAGTATTTTAATGTATTTTTGGGAAGGGCTAAAAAATGTCGAAAAAATTTACATTATTCAGCCCTTTTTTTGATAGAGAAAGTCAAATGTGGAATTATAGTTTTGTTTTCGTTGGAAATTGCTATTTTAAACTACTGTATCTTTATAATAGGAGTTTGGACTCTATATTGTTATAAAATTGTATATTATACGTTGTTTCATAGTTTCTTCTTAATTGTAGTGTTATATCTTATATAAGGAATTTACCTTATGATATGCTTTATCCCTCAAATGTGTTCTTTTCAATAATTTTAGCTAGTTTATCGGTGATATAGAGCTGTTTTCCTGCAAATTGAAGTATACAATCGTTGTTTTTAGATAATTTTGGACCTATAAATAGCTTACATTACTTAAGCTAATAAATAGAAGAGTAAGAGGTTATTTATTGTGATATAACGGTATTTGCAAGCGTTTTCATAGTTTCTGTAAACTGTAGCGTTATTGTATATGATTCAAGTATTTTTACTAATCATATTGGCTATAAACCTTAAATGTAGTGTTTTCAATGATATTAGCTATTTTATCGGTGAAATATAGCTGTTTTTCCTACAAATTGAAGTATAAAATCCTCCTTTTTTTTGAATAATTTGCACTATAAGGTAGCTTACATTACATTAAGCTATTAAATAGAAGAGTAAGAGGTTATTTATTGTGATTATAACGGTATATTGCTGCGTTTTATATAGTTTCTTCTAAACTGTAACTTTTTTGTAAATTACAAGTAGTTTTACTTATCGTATTGCTATAAAACCCTTAAAATGTAGTTTTTTTTCAATGAGATTCGCTATTTATCGGTGATATATAGCTTTTTCTACCAATGAAGTTATAAAATCCTCCTTTTCGAATAATTTGCACCTATAAGTAGCTTACACGACATTAGCGAATCAATTAGAAGAGTAAGATTTATTTATTGTGATATAACGTATATTGCAAGCGTTTTTTTCATAGTTTTTGTAACTGTAGGCGTTATTGGTACATATACAAGTAGGTTTCCTATTATCTTGCGATAAACCCTTAAAATGTGTGTTTTCAATGATTTTAGCTAGTTATCAGTGACATATATAGCTGTTTTCCAACAAATTGATATATAAATCCTCTTTTTAGAACAAAAATATTTGCACCTATAAGTAGCTTACATTACATTTAAGCTATGAAATACAAGAGTAAGAGGTGTATTTATTGTGATATAACGGTAAGTTGCAAGCGTCTTTTCATAGTTTCTTGTAAACTTGTACGTTTATTGTATATATACAAGTAAATTCTTACTATTTGCTGTAAACTCATAAATGTAGTGTTTTCACTGATTTTAGCTAGTTATCATTGAAGAGTTTTTTTTTTCTACAATGTGAAGTATATTTCTTATATCTGTAGCTAATATCTTTTTTATATTTGCTACAACGATATTTTACAATTAATAGCTAAAATATGTATTTATCATGAATTTAGATATCATTTTAATCTATAAAAACATTGTTTTTTTGAAGAATTTTTATGTATTTTTGAAATGCTAAATAATTGTCGAAATTTGACATTATTCAGCACCTTTTGACACAACTATATTTTACATTGTTAGAGCTAAGATATGTATGTTTCATGAAATTTAGGTAGCACTTTTAATCATTAAAAACAACGTTTTTTCAAGTGTTTTAATGTATAATTTTGAAAGCCTAAAAAAGGTCGAAATTTAACATTATTCGCACTTTTACACACTATATAATACAATATTATAAGCTTAAAATATGTATTTTTTCATGTAATTTATGTATAATTTTATTCTTAAGAACAACGTTTTTCAAGTATGTTTAATGTATTTTTGAAGGGCTAAAAAAATGTCGAAATTAACATTATTCAGCCCTTTTTTTTGAACTGAGAAATTCAAAATATGTGGAATTTTAGTTGTTTTCGTTAGAATTTCTATTTTAACTACTGTAAGCTATAATAGAGGAGTTTGAGACTCTATATTGTTGTACCAGTTGTAATATTATACGTTGTTTTTTTCATAATTTCTTATTAATTGTAGTGTTATATCATTAATAGGAGGAACTTTACTTATGATAATGCTTTATACCCTATAAATGTGTTCTTTTCATGATTTTTAGCTATATCGGTGATATATAGCTGTTTCCTACATTGAAGTATATAATCCTTTTTTTTTAGAATAAGTTGCACCTATAATTAGCTTACATATTTACATTAGCTAATAAATAGAAGAGAAGAGGTTATTTATTATGATTAAAGGTATATTGCAAGCGTTTTTTCACATGACTTCTTGTAAACTGTAGCGTTATTGTATATATACAGTAGTTTAGTTATCATTTGCATAAACCCTTAAAATGTAGTGTTTTCACTGATATTTAGCTATTTCTCGGTGATATATGCTTGTTTCCGACAAATTGAAGTATAAAATCCTCGTTTTTAGAATAATTGCAATTATAGAGTAGCTTAGCATTTACATTAAGCTTTAAATAGAAGAGTAAGAGGTTATGTATTGTGATATAAGGTATATTTCAAGGTTTTTTATAGTTTCTTCGAAACTGTAAAAAGTTTTTGAAAATACAAGTAGTTTTACTTATATATTGCTAAAAACCCTTAAAAGTAGTTTTTTCAATGATATTTTCTATTTTTCGGGGGATTATAGCTGTTTTCCTACAAATTGAAGTAAAAATCCTCCTTTTGAATAATTTGCACCTATAAGTAGGTTAACTACATTAAACTAATAAAAGAAAAGTAAAAGGTTTTTATTTGATATAACGGATATTGCAAAACGTTTTTCATAGTTCTTGAAAAAGTAGCTTATGTAAATAAAAGTATTTTTCTTAATTTTTATGGTATAAACCTTTTAAAAATTTGTTTTCAATGATTTCGTTAGTTTTCAGTGATATATAGCTGTTTTTCCCACAAAATTAAATATAAAATCCCCTTTTTAGAATAATTTTCACCTATAAGTAGCTTTACATTACATTAAGCTATTAAATACAAGGTTAAGATGTGGTTATTTATTGTGATATAACGGTATATGCCAAGCGTTTTTCATAGTTTACTTGTAAAAAAAACTTGGTGCGTATGTATATATACAAGTCATTTACTTACTATATTGCTGTAAACTCATAAAAATGTAGTGTTTCAATGATTTTAGATAGTTATCATTGAAGAGTTGTTTTTTTCTACCAAATTGAAGTATATCTCTTTATATCTGTAGCTAAATAGCTTTTGATATTTGCTCACAACTATATTTTACAAAATTAATAGCTTGAAAAAATATGTATTTTCATGAATTTAGATATCAATTTTAATCTTAAAAACATTGTTTTCAGAATTTTTAGGTATTTTGAAATGCTGAATAATGTCGGAAATTTGACATTATTCAGCACTTTTTACACAACTATATTTACATTGTTATGAGCTAAAAATAGTATTTTTCATGAAATTAGGTAGCAATTTTAATCTTAAAAAACAACGTTTTTAAAGTGTTTGAATGTATATTGAAAGCCTAAAAAATGTCGAAATTTAACATTATTCAGCACTTTTACACAACTATAGTATACAATATTATAAGCTTTAAAATTGTATTTGATGTAATTTATGGTAATCAATTTTAAGTTCTTAAAAAACAATGTTTTTTCAAGTATTTTAATGTATTTTGAAGGGCTAAAAAATGTCGAAAATTGACATTATCAGCCCTTTTTTTGATAGAGAAATTCCAAAAAGTGGGAATATTTTATAGTTGTTTTTTCGTTGGAAATGCTGATTTAAACTACTGTAAGCTTATAATAGGAGTTTGAGACTGTATATTGTGATAAAATTGTATATCTATACGTTTTTTCATAGTTTCTTCTTAATTGTAGGGTTATATCATTATAGAAGGAATTTACCTTATGATAATCTTTATACCCTCAAAATGTGTCTTTCAATAATTTTATCTAGTTATCGGTGATATATAGCTGTTTTCCTGCAAATTGAGTATACAATCGTTTTTGTAGAAATAATTTGGACCTATAAATAGCTTACATTACATAAGCTAATAAATAGAAGAGTACAGATGTTATTTATCGTGATATAACGGTATATTGCCAAGCGTTTTTCATAGTTTCTTGTAACTGTAGCGTTATGTATATATGCAAGATAGTTTTACTATAATATGCTATAACAAACCCTTAAAATGTAGTGTTTTCATGATATTAGCATTTATCGGTGAAAAGCATAGTGTTTTTCCTACAAATTGAAGTATAAAATCCTCTTTTTGAATAATCTGCACCTACCTCATAAGTAGCTTACATTACATTAAGCTATAAATAGAAGAGTAAGAGGTTATTTATTGTGATATAACGGTATAGTGCATGCGTTTATATAGTTTCTTTAACACTGTAAACATTTTTGTAAATATGACAAGTAGTTTTACTATCATATTGCTATAAACCCTTAAATGTAGTATTTTTCAATGATATTAGCTATTTATCGTGATATATAGCTGTTTTCCTACAAATTGAAGTCTAAAATCCTCCTTTTAGAATAATTTGCCCTATAAAGTAGCTTACATACATTAAGACTAATAAAATAGAGAGTAAGAGTTTATTATTGTGATATAACGGTAATTTGCAAGCCGTTTTTCATAGTTTCTTGTAAAACTGTAGCGTATTGTTTTTTTACTACAATATACAAGTTAGGTTTACTTATTATATTGCTATAAACCCTTAAAATGTGTGTTTTCAATGGATTTTAGCTTAGTTATCAGTGATATATAGATGTTTCCCAAACAAATTGATATATAAAATCTCTTTTAGAATAATTTGCACCTTAAGTAGCTTACATTACAGAAAGCTATGAAATACAAGAGGGAAGAGGTTATTTATTGTGATATAACGGATATGCAAGCGTTTTTCCATAGTTTCTTGTAAACTGTAGCGTTATTGTATACATACAAGTGAAATTAACTTACTATATTGCTGTAAACTCATAAAAGTAGTGTTTCAATGATTTTAGCTAGTCTCATTGGAAGAGTTTTTTTTTTCTACAATTGAAGTTATATTTCTTTATATCTGTAGCTAAATAGCTTTTTATATTTGCTACAACTATATTTTACAAAAATTAATAGCTAAAAAAGTATTACAGGAAATGAGATATCAATGTTTAATTCTTAAAAACAATTGATTTTTTGAAGAATTTTTAGTATTTTTGAAATGCTAAATAATGTCGAAATTTTGACATTATCAGCACTTTTACACAACTATATTTTACATTGTTATGAGCTAAGAATTGTATGTTTCATGAAATTTAGGTAGCAAATTTTAATCTTTAAAAACCACAACGTTTTTCAGTGTTTAATGTATTTTGAAAGCCTTAACTAAAAAATGTCGAATTAACATTATTCAGCACTTTTACACAAACTATATTATACAATATTAAAGCTTAAAAATATGTATTTTTCATGTAATTATGTATCAATTTTATTCTTAAGACCAAAGTTTTTCAAGTATTTTAATTATTTTTGAAGGGCCTAAAAAATGTCGAAAATTAACATTATTCAGCCCCTTTTTTGACTGCGAAATTAAAAATGTGGAATTTTAGTTGTTTTCGTTAGAAATTCTATTTGTAAACTCTGCTAAGCCTTTATAATAGGAGTTTGAGATCTAATTGTGGATACAAATTGTATATTATACGTGTTTTTCCTAATTTCTTATGAATTGTAGTGTCTATATCCATAATAGGAGGAATTTACGTTTATTGATAAGGCTTTATACCCTATATAAATGTGTCTTTTCAATGATTTTAGCTAGATTTTATCGGTTGATATATAGCTGTTTTCTACAAATTGACGTATATAATCCTTTTTTAGAATAATTGCACCTATAAGTAGCTTACATTACATTAAGCTAATAAATAGAAGAGGTAAGAGGTTATTTATTATGATATAAAGTTTATGCAAGCGTTTTTCATACTTTCTTGTAAAACTGTAGCGTTATTGTATAGTATACAAGTAGTTTAAGTTATATATTGCTATATAAACCCTTTAAATGTATTGTTTTCAAGTATTAGCTATTTATCGGTGATATATAGCTGTTTTCCTACAAATTGAAGTATAAAATCCTCTTTTTAGAATAATTTGCACTTATAAGTAGCTTACATTACATTAAGCTATTAAATAGAAGAGTAAGAGGTTATGTATTGTGATATAACGGTATATTGCAAGCGTTTTTCATAGTTTCTTCTAAACTGTAGCGTTATTGTATATATACAAGTAGTTTTACTTATTATATTGCTATAAACCCATAAAATGTAGTGTTTTCAATGATTTTAGCTAGTTATCAGTGATATATAGCTGTTTTCCTACAAATTGAAGTATAAAATCGTCTTTTTAGAATAATTTGCACCTATAAGTAGCCCACATTACATTAAGCTATTAAATAGAAGAGTAAGAGGTTATTTATTGTGATATAACGGTATATTGCAAGCGTTTTTCATAGTTTCTTGTAAACTGTAGCGTTATTGTATATATACATGTAGTTTAACTTATCATATTGCTATAAACCCTTAAAATGTAGTGTTTTCAATGATATTAGCTATTTATCGGTGATATATAGCTGTTTTCCTACAAATTGAAGTATAAAATCCTCTTTTTAGAATAATTTGCACCTATAAGTAGCTTACATTACATTAAGCTATTAAATAGAAGAGTAGGAGGTTATTTATTGTGATATAACGGTATATTGCAAGCGTTTTTCATAGTTTCTTCTAAACTATAGCGTTATTGTATATATACAAGTAGTTTTACTTATTATATTGCTATAAACCCATAAAATGTAGTGTTTTCAATGATTTTAGCTAGTTATCAGTGATATATAGCTGTTTTCCTACAAATTGAAGTATAAAATCGTCTTTTTAGAATAATTTGCACCTATAAGTAGCCCACATTACATTAAGCTATTAAATAGAAGAGTAAGAGGTTATTTATTGTGATATAACGGTATATTGCAAGCGTTTTTCATAGTTTCTTGTAAACTGTAGCGTTATTGTATATATACAAGTAGTTTTACTTATCATATTGCTATAAACCCATAAAATGTAGTGTTTTCAATGATTTTAGCTAGTTATCAGTGAAGAGGTTTTTTTTTCTACAAATTGAAGTATATTTCTTTATATCAGTAGCAAAATAGCTTTTTATATTTGCTACAACTATATTTTACAAAATTAATAGCTAGAAATATGTATTTTTCATGAAATTTAGATATCAATTTTAATCTTAAAAACAATGTTTTTTCAAGTATTTTAATGTATTTTTGAAGGCCAAAAAAATGTCGAAATTTGACATTATTCAGCAGTTTTACACACCTATATTTTACAATGTTATGAGCTTAAAATATGTATTTATAATGAAATTTATGTATCAATTTTATTCTTAAACAATTTTCAAGTGTTAATGCATTTTGAAGGCTAAAATGTCGAAATTGACATTATTCAGCCTTTTTTTTTATAGAGAAATTCAAA
>JACEEZ010013683.1:5000-30000 GCA_016584305.1 Chionoecetes opilio
CTTCTTCCTCCTCTTCTTCCTCCTCCTCCTCTTCTTCTTCCTCCTCTTCTTCCTCCTCCTCCTCTTCTTCTTCCAACCAAACAAATTCCATCTCTGCGAAATTCATCTTATGAAGAGAGACTGCGGAAACTTAATATGTTTTCCTTAAAGGATCGTAGAATCCGTGGGGACTTGATAGAAACCTTTAAGATCCTAAAAGGTTTTGATGTCATTAATCAAGAGAACCTATTCGAGCTTTCTCCTCAAGTGACAACAAGAAATAACGGTTTAAAACTAAACGGTCAACGTTGCATCACCGATCTCCGTAAAAATTATTTCAATGTGAGAGTCGTTGATCGATGGAACAAGTTAGCAGCAAATGTTGTCTGAGCCAGCACAATAACTACATTTAGACAATGTTTTGGAACAACACAACACAGCCCTGGTGGCCGCCGGCATCAGCGAGGCATCACTCCACCCGCACAAACTGAAGCTTAAACTAAAAACTCACTACGGCGATAAAATAACTTTTAGAGGACAGAACAGCAGCAGCAGCAGCAGGCCACTCCTTGTCTTTGTACCAATAGGCTCAGGAGAAGCATGTGAGGCTTTAACCACTGCCACAGAATCAATGTCCACAGAACAATCCTTAGGAGCCCATGATACAGAACCTCAGCAGCATGATTTCACTTTTGTAAAATCGCTTCACTACGTGGCATCCAGGCTACGGCCAGATTTGTCAGCGACACCGGGCCACCCGGGCTGTGGCCACATCAACAGATTTGTCAGCGACACCGGGCCACCCGGGCTGTGGCCACATCAACAGATTTGTCAGCGACACCGGGCCACCCGGGCTGTGGCCACATCAACAGATTTGTCAGCGACACCGGGCCACCCGGGCTGTGGCCACATCAACAGAAAATCATCAGAAGCATGTGTACCAGACAGTCTGTACACACTTTTCAAATGGATCATTGTACCTGAAGACCAAGATGATGATGACCAAATGGAGGACAGAATTCATAAAGATATTCTGCAGATTTGTCAAACAATTGCACACATTGCATCAGGCAGACGCAAGAACCCTCCCAAGCAAATAGGAAGGAATTTGGAACCTACATCTGGACACTCTTTCTCAGATGCTGCCACCGATGGCAGTTTATGACCACACGAACTACACGAGGTGGGGTGTCGTGTACCTGACCCACACGCAAGAGCTTGAAACATCCGCACCGATCGTTTACAATGAGTTTCAGCGTGGAAACTTTACGGTCCAGGAAACTGAGGGCACTTTCAATCAGCTGGCAACCGACTTTGCCTTGGAACACAGGAACAAGCTTTGCAAGGTCGCCGGCGGGATTGTGGGCATTACACGCACAAAGTCGGCTCTCCATCGCCGGATGCTCACGTGCACTGACCCGGCACGAATGGCAAACGACACACGCAGCGAAGTTGGGACATCTTCCAGTACCAAGCCTCCAATTTCTAAAGACCCGAAGAAAACCTGAATTAAGAGACGCGAAGAAGATGCCAGGAAGATCCGAGATCAGTTTGAAAGATTCAAGCCCTTTATCAGAGCCGTCAGCGACGGAACCTGGCAACACATTGCTCCTCGAGTTTGTGGAATCTCGTCTGGGTGCGGCGGCTACCAAACAACTCTGGGATCCCATAGAGAAGACAGTGTGGAAGACCTTTGCATCACTCTACCATGTAGACGTCCAAACTAAGACTGTGAAAACCTTTGCATCACTCTACCATGTAGACGTCCAAACTAAGACTGTGAAAACCTTTGCATCACTCTACCATGTAGACGTCCAAACTAAGACTGTGAAAACCTTTGCATCACTCTACCATGTAGACGTCCAAACTAAGACTGGGAAAACCTTTGCATCACTCTACCATGTAGACGTCCAAACTAAGACTGTGAAAACCTTTGCATCACTCTACCATGTAGACGTCCAAACTAATACTGTGAAAACCTTTGCATCACTCTACCATGTAGACGTCCAAACTAAGACTGTGAAAACCTTTGCATCACTCTACCATGTAGACGTCCAAACTAAGACTGTGAAAACCTTTGCATCACTCTACCATGTAGACGTCCAAACTAAGACTGTGAAAACCTTTGCATCACTCTACCATGTAGACGTCCAAACTAAGACTGTGAAAACCTTTGCATCACTCTACCATGTAGACGTCCAAACTAATACTGTGAAAACCTTTGCATCACTCTACCATGTAGACGTCCAAACTAATACTGTGAAAACCTTTGCATCACTCTACCATGTAGACGTCCAAACTAAGACTGTGAAAACCTTTGCATCACTCTACCATGTAGACGTCCAAACTAAGACTGTGAAAACCTTTGCATCACTCTACCATGTAGACGTCCAAACTAAGACTGTGAAAACCTTTGCATCACTCTACCATGTAGACGTCCAAACTAAGACTGTGAAAACCTTTGCATCACTCTACCATGTAGACGTCCAAACTAAGACTGTGAAAACCTTTGCATCACTCTACCATGTAGACGTCCAAACTAAGACTGTGAAAACCTTTGCATCACTCTACCATGTAGACGTCCAAACTAAGACTGGGAAAACCAAGAACATGACAGCGGACAGAGAGCCACTGAGAAGACTAGTGAGTGCATCTGCTAGTGGAAGAACATTAGAGTTGTGAAGCATTATGAAGCATGGACTGAGTCCAGCGTCCCGCTCACTTGCATCAACTGACGGACAACTGAGTCCAGCGTCACGCTCACTTGCATCAACTGACGGACAACTGAGTCCAGCGTCACGCTCACTTGCATCAACTGACGGACAACTGAGTCCAGCGTCACGCTCACTTGCATCAACTGACGGACAACTGAGTCCAGCGTCACGCTCACTTGCATCAACTGACGGACAACTGAGTCCAGCGTCACGCTCACTTGCATCAACTGACGGACAACTGAGTCCAGCGTCACGCTCACTTGCATCAACTGACGGACAACTGAGTCCAGCGTCACGCTCACTTGCATCAACTGACGGACAACTGAGTCCAGCGTCACGCTCACTTGCATCAACTGACGGACAACCGAGTCCAGCGTCACGCTCACTTGCATCAACTGACGGACAACTGAGTCCAGCGTCACGCTCACTTGCATCAACTGACGGACAACCGAGTCCAGCGTCACGCTCACTTGCATCAACTGACGGACAACCGAGTCCAGCGTCACGCTCACTTGCATCAACTGACGGACAACTGAGTCCAGCGTCACGCTCACTTGCATCAACTGACGGACAACTGAGAGTGTCAGACAAAGCAGTTCTTGCACACGTCCTCGCCGATGGCTACCACCGGGGATATATACCCACCACAGATGTGTGATGCCACACACACAACCACAGATGTGTGATGCCACACACACAACCACAGATGTGTGATGCCACACACACAACCACAGATGTGTGATGCCACACACACAACCACAGATGTGTGATGCCACACACACAACCACAGATGTGTGATGCCACACACACAACCACAGATGTGTGATGCCACACACACAACCACAGATGTGTGATGCCACACACACAACCACAGATGTGTGATGCCACACACACAACCACAGATGTGTGATGCCACACACACAACCACAGATGTGTGATGCCACACACACAACCACAGATGTGTGATGCCACACACACAACCACAGATGTGTGATGCCACACACACAACCACAGATGTGTGATGCCACACACACAACCACAGATGTGTGATGCCACACACACAACCACAGATGTGTGATGCCACACACACAACCACAGATGTGTGATGCCACACACACAACCACAGATGTGTGATGCCACACACACAACCACAGATGAGAAGGCCCGTGTTCTAGTAGATGGAATGTTTGTCGTACAGGCCGTTGGCAAGCCTTCGGGTTGCTCCACGGTTGGGGATCTCGCTATCCTTTTCTGTCAGAGCATATTTTCCAGCTTCAAGAACTCATGCAGGCGGGCGGAGGTGGCATTCCACACTCCGCATCTACGCCGTCAAGTCTGGCACCAGAAACAAACGAATGACTGGAAAACCACAGATTCGCCGTCTCGTCGAAGACGGAACGACGGAGCCACTGGCGTCGTGGCAGAATTTCATCGGTGTGGACGCAAACAGAGTATACCCGACCGGGTTTTTGACCGAGGAACTCCTTTCACGAGCGAGCAGACTGCCCGACGATAAAGAACCGGTCGTCGCCGGCGGAAACGCGGACCCGGAGATCGTGGCGTCGTCACGCCGAGGCGAGCTCGCACGTCTCCGGAGTAATCGGGAGGAGGCGGCGGACACACGCCTGATTCTCCGTGCCTAAGAAGCAGCACGCAGAGGTTTTCTCAGAATAATTGTGAAGTGTAAAGATAGAGGTGTTGTTGTTCTGTTAATCCACCACGAGGTCATCGCAGCAGAAGCGTGGACGGATGCCGCTACGGTGAAAAAACCCCGCCGATGCCAGTCCATCTAATACGTGAATCATCGAAGCCAGAAATCCGGGAAAGCATCCTTTCTTTTCACGCAATTACCGGACGGGATTCCACGAGCCAGTTCTTCGGACGAGGAAAGAAGAGGCGCCGGAAGGCCTTCCTCTCTGATCCACACTTACTGGATTCCTTTTGTGAAATGTCCCAGGCAGATTTCCACAAGGCAGAATCATCTGCGATGAAAATATATGACAAAACTTCAGACGCACTATCGGTAGATGACTTACGGGAAAAAATGTTCCGTGGAGTCTGTGAGCCAGACAAGCTCCCACCTCCCCCTAATGCCCTGGCAGTGCACCTGCAACGTGCACAGTGCCAGGCTGCAGTAGGGGCCGGGGCAAGCCCTCCAATGTCACATCTTCCCAGCCCAGAAACATGGGCTTGGTATGCTGATGATTCACAAAGTCTGCATCCCACACTTGGCACACTTGGTGCTGTTCCTGCAGTGTGCCAACAGCTGGTGACCTGTGGCTGTAAAACACTCGTGTGCACCACCGCGAGATGTACGGGTAAGAAGCATCAGCCGGCATGTACAATTGGATGCCGCCGCCAGCCATGTGCAAATCCAAACAATGTGACAGTAACAGAGACTGCAGGTGACAGTGTGACGGTGACTGGCAGGATGAACTCCTCCGATAGAACTACTAGTGCTGAACTTACCCCTAATTATCAGTCATTTTGGAAGTGATATATAGCTTCATGAAATAAGAAGGTGCATTATTTTGCTGCATTATAATACTACATGTAATATAATATTTGAAATCCTAAAAATATAGAATTGAAAATCCCGAGTATAAATATTATTTGTGATATCAAATATTACACAATTGCAGTAAATATCCTCATATAGTATTATAAACAAATGCTCAGAAGAATTTTCCAGAGTACACGGTGAAACTATCAAGAAACTAGAAAACAAATATTTTTGGGCGTCCTTTTTAAATTAGGGTTTATGGTTACAATTTTTAGCATATCTTTAAGAAATATTAATGAAATACCACATATATGATGTGAGAAGAACCAGTAATGAAGCAGGAAGGTTTTGTAGATAAATAGTTGCCAAAGATTCTGTGAACTTTTAGAAAAATAGCAAATTTATCGCACTGCGGAAATCAAATCCAAAGTAAAAATTTCGGTTAAAAATTGACATTTTTATAAAAAAAATTCAAAACAGTCCAATATAATCATTCTATTGAGGCAAAATATGATGTACAGAGTCATGTGGGTCATTTTGATGCCAAACATGACCCTATAGGAGCAATACAGATGCAGCAGTAAGGATATTTATCCATATAAATTGGAACATATTTTTGATCATGGGTGCCAATCTATTTTGGGTCCTTATACGGTAGTGCACAGCTCTAGAATTCTAGTAGCGGTCATTCAGTATGACCAAATAGGGCTACCAACTAAACAATTTAGTTTCAGGTAGACAGGGCTGGGGTTGAACCAGCTCCTAAACTATAGTGGCCTTTTAAATATTGGCTGCCGGACCAAACTACCTGTCTACTGAGTCCATGCCAATCATTCACCACCCTATTTGTGAACCACTAACTACCTGTCTACTGAGTCCATGCCAATCATTCACCACCCTATTTGTGAACCACTAACTACCTGTCTACTGAGTCCATGCCAATCATTCACCACCCTATTTGTGAACCACTAACTACCTGTCTACTGAGTCCATGCCAATCATTCACCACCCTATTTGTGAACCACTAACTACCTGTCTACTGAGTCCATGCCAATCATTCACCACCCTATTGGTGAACCACTAACTACCTGTCTACTGAGTCCATGCCAATCATTCACCACCCTATTTGTGAACCACTAACTACCTGTCTACTGAGTCCATGCCAGTCATTCACCACCCTATTTGTGAACCACTAACTACCTGTCTACTGAGTCCATGCCAATCATTCACCACCCTATTTGTGAACCACTAACTACCTGTCTACTGAGTCCATGCCCATCATTCACCACCCTATTGGTGAACCACTAACTACCTGTCTACTGAGTCCATGCCAATCATTCACCACCCTATTGGTGAACCACTAACTACCTGTCTACTGAGTCCATGCCAATCATTCACCACCCTATTTGTGAACCACTAACTACCTGTCTACTGAGTCCATGCCAGTCATTCACCACCCTATTTGTGAACCACTAACTACCTGTCTACTGAGTCCATGCCAATCATTCACCACCCTATTTGTGAACCACTAACTACCTGTCTACTGAGTCCATGCCAATCATTCACCACCCTATTTGTGAACCACTAACTACCTGTCTACTGAGTCCATGCCAATCATTCACCACCCTATTTGTGAACCACTAACTACCTGTCTACTGAGTCCATGCCAATCATTCACCACCCTATTTGTGAACCACTAACTACCTGTCTACTGAGTCCATGCCAATCATTCACCACCCTATTTGTGAACCACTAACTACCTGTCTACTGAGTCCATGCCAATCATTCACCACCCTATTTGTGAACCACTAACTACCTGTCTACTGAGTCCATGCCAATCATTCACCACCCTATTTGTGAACCACTAACTACCTGTCTACTGAGTCCATGCCAATCATTCACCACCCTATTTGTGAACCACTAACTACCTGTCTACTGAGTCCATGCCAATCATTCACCACCCTATTTGTGAACCACTAACTACCTGTCTACTGAGTCCATGCCAATCATTCACCACCCTATTTGTGAACCACTAACTACCTGTCTACTGAGTCCATGCCAATCATTCACCACCCTATTTGTGAACCACTAACTACCTGTCTACTGAGTCCATGCCAATCATTCACCACCGTATTTGTGAACCACTAACTACCTGTCTACTGAGTCCATGCCAATCATTCACCACCCTATTTGTGAACCACTAACTACCTGTCTACTGAGTCCATGCCAATCATTCACCACCCTATTTGTGAACCACTAACTACCTGTCTACTGAGTCCATGCCAATCATTCACCACCCTATTTGTGAACCACTAACTACCTGTCTACTGAGTCCATGCCAGTCATTCACCACCCTATTTGTGAACCACTAACTACCTGTCTACTGAGTCCATGCCAGTCATTCACCACCCTATTTGTGAACCACTAACTACCTGTCTACTGAGTCCATGCCCATCATTCACCACCCTATTGGTGAACCACTAACTACCTGTCTACTGAGTCCATGCCAATCATTCACCACCCTATTGGTGAACCACTAACTACCTGTCTACTGAGTCCATGCCAATCATTCACCACCCTATTTGTGAACCACTAACTACCTGTCTACTGAGTCCATGCCAGTCATTCACCACCCTATTTGTGAACCACTAACTACCTGTCTACTGAGTCCATGCCAATCATTCACCACCCTATTTGTGAACCACTAACTACCTGTCTACTGAGTCCATGCCAATCATTCACCACCCTATTTGTGAACCACTAACTACCTGTCTACTGAGTCCATGCCAGTCATTCACCACCCTATTTGTGAACCACTAACTACCTGTCTACTGAGTCCATGCCAATCATTCACCACCCTATTGGTGAACCACTAACTACCTGTCTACTGAGTCCATGCCAATCATTCACCACCCTATTTGTGAACCACTAACTACCTGTCTACTGAGTCCATGCCAATCATTCACCACCCTATTTGTGAACCACTAACTACCTGTCTACTGAGTCCATGCCAATCATTCACCACCCTATTGGTGAACCACTAACTACCTGTCTACTGAGTCCATGCCAATCATTCACCACCCTATTTGTGAACCACTAACTACCTGTCTACTGAGTCCATGCCAATCATTCACCACCCTATTTGTGAACCACTAACTACCTGTCTACTGAGTCCATGCCAGTCATTCACCACCCTATTTGTGAACCAGTGTATCCCTATTTCCTTCCTAAATCTACGCCCTTCCAGCTTGAATCCCTGACTTCTTGTTCTACCCTGGTTAAAAGCCGTAAGAACTTTTCCTACCTCTCCTTTATTAAATCCCTTTATCCACTTAAAAACTTCTATTAGATGTATCAACCCTCCTTCCACACCCACACCCACACCCACACCCACCTTATGGCCCCACCAGGAGACACAGGAGGCCACATAGCATCCAGTCGGGTCCCATTCAATGTCGGTGGCCATGAAATGCTCCGTGCTCATCATCACCTGCAGGACAGCGAGAGAGGCTTATGAGGTAATATTCAATGCTTCCGTAACGTAATATATAGTCACTTTCTGCAATGAAGACATAGTAGTATATATACACAAGAGGACATACTAAAACTAGGATAAGGGAGATGCCTGAACAACATAAGATATTTAGATCAATGTAGCTATGGAGACGGGACCCCACGAGTGTAGCTCAGGCCCTGTAAAACACTACTAGGTAAACACACACACACACAGACAGACACACACACACAACACACACACCCACAACACACACACATCCACACACACCCACAAACACACCCACCCACAAACACACCCACCCACAACACACACAACCAAACACCCACACACACAACCCTCCAAACACACACCTTGAAAATATTTGGTATCAATAAACTCGAGACAGATACACACACAGACACACCCACACCCACACTACCACACCCAAACACCCCCACAATCTCACACCCACCCACACAGTCCCCCCCACCCACACACCCACACCCACCCACCTGGAAGTCCTTGGTGTCAATAAACTCCAGCTTCAGTTCATGCTTCTCAGACCCGCCAGGACCACAAACTGGCCTTGGGGAGACCAGAAGAGATTGTTGCAAGGCCGCTTCTCCACCTTCTTGAGCTCGGTGGGCTCCTGACCTTTGTTGACCTGGAAGAAGGTCACCGAGACGGATGGTGGCTCCCCGGCGATGATTCCGAACTTGTTGTTGACGGGTTCCCATGCAAAGGCCTGGAGGGACGAGGAATGGGGTTTAGTAGTAGTAGTAGTAGTAGTAGTAGTAGTAGTAGTAGTAGTAGTAGTAGTAGTAGTAGTAGTAGTAGTAGTAGTAGTAAGTAAGTAAGTAAGTAAGTAAAGTTTATTGCCATTACTAGTAAATATATACATTCAGTAATTACATAAAAAGTGGTCGTTGACACGGTCTGTCGAGCCAAGGCTCCCTGACAGACATGTTCAGATATAAGTTATATGTGCTGAGCAGAATCAGTTGGCTGTTTGTTTCTGTAGTAAAAATATACTACTTTGTAACGTGAAAAAAAAAAACATACATACATATACATCTATACATACATATACACATACAGACATACACATATGCATATACGTACACACATACACACATACACACATATATGCACATACATACATATACATACACACACACACGCACATATACGCACATTCATTCATCCATATATATGCAATAACACACATACATATACATTTATATGAAAAAATCAAAATAAGAACTTTCGTAACCTATGGTATCCAATACATACTTTATACATATACTACTACTACTATGACCATGACAATACTACACTATGACTAAACCACATACCAAACTACATACATAAATACTATACATGTATACATGTATGGCATCTTAAATGTACATGAAATCCCTATGCTACCTATCACTCGTGGGGTGTTTGTGAGGTCTGAAGGACAAGGAAATGATTTTTTACTCTCCTCTTGAATTCAAAAAAGCTGATATTATTTGTAAGTAGTTTTATGGGTGTAGGCAGAGCATTGCATAGTTGAGGACCAAAGCAAATGATGCTGTTCTTAAAGAGGGTTGTAGGGAACTGTGGACACACTAAATTCCTATTGCTTCCTCTGGTTCCATGCGTTGATTCTACAAACTTATAAATAGAAGTACCTGGAGCATTTTTTATATTTTTAAACATGAAGTAAAGAACAAAACATTTATGAATATTAAAAAAATCAAGAAGTTTATTGTCTGAATATAAAGAAGCTGTTGAATCAAATTTACCCATAAAAAATATGCATCTAAAAATTTTGTTTTGTATTACTTTTAATTTTCTTATGAAAGGCTGCCAAGTACAAGCCCATATAGACACACAGTAATGAGATGGCGGTAACACAGGGTGTAGTAGATACTTATCATGGCTTCAGCTGTTAGATCATTACGGACTGTATACAATATAGCACACATTCTAGAGAGTTTTGAATATATGCTATCTATAGGAAGGTTCCAATTCAGATTTTCATCAATAATGACACCAAGAAATTTTGTATGGGTTACACATTGTAGAATTTTACCGTCAAGCAATAGTGGAGGTAGGGGATTTTTTATGGACCGATTTTGAAAAAAAATATAATTAGTTTTGGTTCTATTGAGTGTTAGTTTGTTTACTTTTATCCCGTCATTTATTAAATGTAACTCTGTTATCAGATTTGAATGGAGACTGTGTATATCATTATCTTCCAGCAGCAAGTTTGTAGCATCGGCATATATGGTAAATCTAAATGTAGAGCTGGCATTTACTATAGCATCAATGTATATAAGAAAAAGTGTTGGTCCTAAAATTGACCCCTGTGGTACACCTGCAGATATAGAGTTAAAGCAAGAATATTTTGTGTTGCAGTAGACAGCCTGTGACCTATTAGTAACATAATTTTCAAATAATTTCAGCGGCACACCTCTGATTCCTATTTGCTTTAATGTATCCAGTAGTATGTGGTGATTTATTGTATCAAACACTTTTGACAAATCCATAAAAACTCCTACAACATGTCATTTTCTTTCCAAGCTGTTATATATATTATTGGTAAACTGTAGTATTGCAGACTCTGTTGAATGGTTAGTACGAAAACCATGTTGATATCCAGAGAGTAGGTTATTGTTCTCTAAATAGTTTTTCAAGCGAGTGGATATAGCTTTTTCAAATATTTTGCTGAATGCTGGCAGTATTGATATAGGTGGATAGTTATTGCTATCACTCCTGCTACCTGTCTTGTGTATAGGGATAACTTTTGCCATTTTTAATTTGTTCGGGAAGATTCCAGTTTTTAAAGTAAGGTTGATGATGTGAGTCAAAGGTGTAAATAATAGTGTGGATGTTTGTCTTATAATTGTGGGAGATATATCGTCATAGCCAGGTGTATCAGTTTTAAGGGCGCGCAAATACTCCTCTATTTCCTTATGGTTTGCTGGAGGTAGATACATTGAGAATAAAGGAGGAGCATTCAAATAGCGATGGTAATCTTCATTTGGTATATCTTCATGGCTGTTTTGAATTTTTAAGAAATGATCATTAAATATATTTGAGGTGTCAGGGCAGAATGGTTTTAACTCAATGGTGTGATCATTTAAGTGAGAATTTCTACCAAGTATTGAATTTATAGATTTCCAATGAGATTTAGGGTTACCTTGGTTTTCTTTTAACATGTCTCTGTAATATTTATTTTTCGCTGCTCTTAATATTGATGTTAATTTATTTCTGTAGTGTCTGTATTATTCTCTATATGTTAAAGGCCATTTATTTGCTAGTCGCTCTAACCTTTTTCTTTCTTTTATGCTGTTTCGCAAAGCTGATGTAACATATGGACTTCGTTCTTTTTTTGCATTAATTCTAATTCTTCTTACAGGGAAATGTTTCTGAAATATATAATCAAATTTATTGAGAAAAAAAATCATAAGACTTATTTGGGCAGTTTGCCTCTAAAACATGGTTCCAGCTTACCTCTGCCAGATCATTACTAATGTTCTGTACCGCAGTCTGTGTTAAGACTCTTTTGTTGATATATACTGGTTTGCATTGACCTGTACTGTGATCTGTGAACTGAGAAACGACTGCAAAGTGATCTGTGATATCTGTCTGTATTATATAATTGCTAATGTTTGTTTCTGGTTGCGACACCCAAATAGGGTCAATCAAAATGGCAGAGGCACCTGTTACTCTGGTCGGTCTGGTGATTCAAGGAAAAAGTGAGAAAGAGTACATTAAATTGATGCACTCAGAGACATTCCTATCATAATGTTTTAACAAATCAAGATTAAAGTCTCCAAAAACATAGATACCATCATACCTTTTCTCATTGGCTGTAGAAAATCTATCATTTAGTCTATTTAAGAAATGATCAACATTGCCACTAGGAGGCCTATATATACATATATATAAATACTTCTTGTCTGCGTGGATACATATAACACCTAAGCACTCTATGTAAGGCTCAACGAAGGAAAAATCATTAGACAAGCTAGAATTATAGTCACTAGAAATATACATAGCTACGCCACCGCCATTCCTGTTTCTACATTTGCTGAACAAATTATAACCAGGCAACTGATATAATGGAATAAGGTCATGGTCTAATCTAGTCAGGTCAGGTCAGGTTAGGTTACTGTTACGCTAGATTACGGTCAGGTTAGGTTACTGTTACGCTAGATTACGGTCAGGTTAGGTTACTGTTACGCTAGATTACGGTCAGGTTAGGTTACTGTTACGCTAGATTACGGTCAGGTTAGGTTACTGTTACGCTAGATTACGGTCAGGTTAGGTTACTGTTACGCTAGATTACGGTCAGGTTAGGTTACTGTTACGCTAGATTACGGTCAGGTTAGGTTACTGTTACGCTAGATTACGGTCAGGTTAGGTTACTGTTACGCTAGATTACGGTCAGGTTAGGTATACAGAAACACAGGTCAAAACTTATTATTATATATATATATATATATATATATATATATATATATATTATATATTATATATATTAAGTGGTAGAAAATAGGAGCACTAGGCGACGCGAAGAGTTGGAACTCTCGCCGACGGGGACTAAAGATACGGTAGACTCTCCGCCGACGGGGACTAAAGTTTACGGAAATCCTCCCCGCCGACGGGGACTAAAGATACGGAAAGCTCTCGCCGACGGGACTAAAGATACGGTAGACTCTCGCCGAGGGGGACTAAAGATACGGTAACTCTCGCCGAGGGGGACTAAAGATACGGTACCCCTCCCCGCCGACGGGGACTAAAGATAAGGGTAAAAACTTTTCCCGACGGGGACTAAAGATACGGTAGACTCTCGCCGGGACGGGGACTAAAGATACGGTAGACTCTCGCCGACGGGACTAAAGATACGGTAGACTCTCCGCCGACGGGGACTAAAGGATCGGTAGATTTCTCGCCGAGGGGGAAACTAAAGATACGGTAGACTCTCGCCGACGGGGACTAAAAGATACGAAACTCTTCTCGCCGACGGGACTAAAGAAAACGGTGACTCTCGCCGACGGGGACTAAAGATACGGTAGACTCTCGCCGACGGGGACTAAAGATAGGGTAGACTCTCGCCCGACGGGGACTAAAGATCGGTAGACTCTCGCCGACGGGGACTAAAGATACGTAGACTCTCGCCGACGGGGACTAAAGATACGGTAGCTCTCGCCGACGGGGACGAATCGAGGGAAAGATACGGTAGAGGAAAGCATCATAAAGCAATATATGTTGGGAGTGTAAAAAGGGCTGACCCCCTGTTAAATGGGAGGATAGTTGGAGTATGTGAGAGAGAGAGAGAGATCATGCATGAGTGAGAGGACAGTAGGATGTGAGAATGAGGTGGATAGATGTGTGGAAATGGGAGACTTCTGCCGAGCCTCCCCGAAAGAGGGATGTAAGGAACCGCTGTTAGCGTAGACTAGACAATATGACCAAAAAGAGAATAAATGCTCCTCTGTTTCCATTAATTAAATGCAAGTGCTGCTGTATAGTCGTATAAGTGAGTGACTATTATTTTGGGCAGATAGTCTTCTTCTTCTTCTTCTTGTGACCTTAGTCGCTTAGTATCGCTTCCTAGGTCCTCTCCACTTCGTCTCCTTCGTTAACAAGACTTGTTAACTTTTTCCCCTGTTTATTTCACCTGGGAAAGCATTTTGATTCAGTTTTCAATCCTGTGATTATCATCTAATTCATTGTTTCTTGTGTTTCTGATCTCCCAACACTTCGTTAGGAACACTTTGGTGAGGTTTACATACTTTCATTTTCCCTTTCTGTCCCCATACAGCCCTAACACCGTACACAGGGCCCCGTCTTTCTGCTCTAGCCTCCTGTCCCACTCCTCTCTGTCCCCATACAGCCCAAACCCACCGTACACGGGGCCCCCGTCTTTCTGCTCTAGTCTCCTGTCCCACTCCTCTCTGTCCCCATACCCCTAACACCGTACACAGGGCCCCGTCTTTCTGCTCTAGTCTCCGTGTCCCACGCCTCTCTGTCCCCATACAGCCCTAACACCGTACACAGGGCCCCGTCTTTCTGCTCTAGTCTCCTGTCCCACGCCTTTTCTGTCCCATACAGCCCTAACACCGTACACAGGGCCCCCGTCTTTCTGCTCTATTCTCCTGTCCACTCCTCTCTGTCCCCATACAGCCCTAACCCGTACACAGGGCCCCGTCTTTCTGCTCTAGTCTCCTGTCCCACGCCTCTCTGTCCCCATACAGCCCTAACACCGTACACAGGGCCCCGTCTTTCTGCTCTAGTCTCCTGTCCCACTCCTCTCTGTCCCCATACAGCCCTAACACCGTACACAGGCCCCGTCTTTCTGCTCTAGCCTCCTGTCCCACTCCTCTCTGTCCCCATACAGCCCTAACACCGTACACAGGGCCCCGTCTTTCTGCTCTAGTCTCCTGTCCCACTCCTCTCTGTCCCCATACGGGCCCTAACACCGTACCCCAGGGCCCCGTCTTTCTGCTCTAGTCCTCCTGTCCCACGCCTCTTTTGTCCCCATACAGCCCTAACACCGTACCAGGGCCCCGTCTTTCTGCTCTAGCCTCCTGTCCCACTCCTCTCTGTCCCCATACAGCCCTAACACCGTACACAGGGCCCCGTCTTTCTGCTCTAGTCTCCTGTCCCACGCCTCTTTTTGTCCCCATACAGCCCTAACACCGTACACAGGGCCCCGTCTTTCTGCTCTAGCCTCCTGTCCCACTCCTCTCTGTCCCCATAAAAGGCCCTAACACCGTACACAGGGCCCCGTCTTTCTGCTCTAGTCTTCCTGCCCCAAACCCTCTCTGTCCCCATACAGCCCAAACCCACCGTACACAGGGCCCGTCTTTTCTGCTCTAGTCTCCTGTCCCACTCCTCTCTGTTCCCCATACAGCCCTAACACCGTACACAGGGCCCCGTCTTTCTGCTCTAGTCTCCTGTCCCACGCCTCTCTGCCTAGGACTGTTACTATTGACGCTATAAGCTTTTCCCTCTGACTCCTATACTTGTTGCATTCCACAATAAACATGTTCTACAGTTTCCTTTCCCCCTACCCTGCAGCTACAATTCTGGTTCTCCAGTTCCCTGTTCCTTCCGTTTGACTTCCAAAGGGGCCTGTTTTTTGCTTTATAAGTAACTTACTAACCCAGTCTCCTACATGCCAGGTCACCCCCTCTGGTTTCTGTTTCCACCTGTACCACTGCAACGTTTTATTTCCTTTGGCCATTCCTTCCTGCCATTTAACTAGCCCATTATTCTCAATTTTCTTTTTGATATCTATTATCTCCATCCTGTTCCATTCCTCTCCCACAGTTTCTCTCCTTTTCCATCTCTCTAGTTCCTTCTTCCAGGTGGAACTTGATCTATTTTCCTGGGATATTTTCTTTGCCCATCTATCATCACTAAGTCTTTCAATTTTCTTGTGGAACACCAGTTTTCCTTTAAATTTTCCTTTCCCTGAAGGTGCTCCATCCCATGTCTCCCCTTATGGCCTCTACGGCAGTGCTCCTACAAACTCCTAGTCCCCATCTGCCTACTAGGGTTTTGAGTCTTTTCCAAGTGCATGATGTCCCCCTTCCCTGTACTGAGTCACTTCTGACCCATACAGGCAATGGGGTACAGCCAACCCCCTTCCTAAACTCCTCCCCACCTCATATTTATTAATGACTCTGTTACCACCATATATAATCATGCCTGTCATCCTCCTTGCCTTGCCTTCATTAAGTTTCCTCTGCTTTTCACCGCCTATCCCTTCCTTGTTGACTTCCATTCCTAGGTATATATACTTTTCTACTACTTCTAGGATCCTACATCCTGCCATTCTCTCCTACCTGTGAGGCTGTGATGTAGCACACAACACGGACTGGCCTCTCTCCTACCTCAGAGTCTGGCGTCCTGGGTCTATACCACGGACTGGCCTCTCTTCTACCTCAGAGTCTGGCGTCCTGGGTCTATACCACGGACTGGCCTCTCTCCTACCTCAGAGTCTGGCGTCCTGGGTCTATACCACGGACTGGCCTCTCTCCTACCTCAGAGTCTGGCGTCCTGGGTCTATACCACGGACTGGCCTCTCCTACCTCAGAGTCTGGCGTCCTGGGTCTATACCACGGACTGGCCTCTCTCCTACCTCAGAGTCTGGCGTCCTGGGTCTATACCCCGGACTGGCCTCTCTCCTACCTCAGAGTCTGGCGTCCTGGTCTATACCACGGACTGGCCTCTCTCCTACCTCAGAGTCTGGCGTCCTGGGTCTATACCACGGACTGGCCTCTCTCCTACCTCAGAGTCTGGCGTCCTGGGTCTATACCACGGACTGGCCTCTCTTCTACCCCAGATCTGGCGTCCCGGGTCTATACACGGACTGGCCTCTCCCTACCTCAGAGTCTGGCGTCTGGGTCTATACCACGGACTGGCCTCTCTCCTACCTCAGAGTCTGGCGTCCTGGGTCTAAAACCACGGACTGGCCTCTCTTCTACCTAGAGTCTGGCGTCCTGGGTCTATACCACGGACTGGGGCCCCTTTTCCTACCTCAGAGTCTGGCGTCCTGGGTCATACCAAAGGACTGGGCCCCTCTCCTACCTCAGAGTTCTGGCGTCCTGGGGGCTATACCACGGACTGGCCTCTCTCCTACCTCAGAGTCTGGCGTCCTGGTCTATTCACGACTGGCCTCTCTTCTCCTCAGAGTCGGCGTCCTGGTCTATACACGGAGGCCTCCTTCTCCCCAGAGTCTGCTCCCGGTCTATACCACGGACTGGCCTCTCTTTCTACCTCAGGTCTGCGTCCTGGTCTATACCACGGGCTGGCTTCTCCTACCCGAGTCTGGGGTCCTGGGTCATACCACGACTGGCCTCTCTCCTACCTCAGAGTCTGGCGTCCTGGTTATACCACGGGCTGGCCTCTCTCCTACCTCAGAGTCGGCGTCCTGGTCTATACAGGCTGGCCTCTCTCCTACCTCAAGTCTGGCGTCCTGGGTCTATACACGGANTTTAACGGTTTTATTATAATATAGAACAACATTACGAAGATAACAGATTCTTAATGATAACACAGGAGGAGAGGGATGATTTCGAAAATGTCAGGAATCGCAAAACTGGCCTCCACTGGTCACGGGCGGGTTGGCGCGGGGCACGAGTAGCAGGTCCAGTATAGAGTAGTCTTTGTCATCATCATTACATCATCATTACATCATCATCATCAACATCAATGACAAAAACTGAATAGACTTAAACATCTGAGACTCTTCACTATATTATTCCTTCTTCCTCTTCTTCCTCCTCCTCCACATTCATCCTCTTCTTCCTCCTCCTCTGTCTTCTGTTAGCATTGATATGTAGGTGGAGGAGGTGGAGGAGGAGGAGGAGGAGGAGGAGGAGGAGATGAGTAAAAACTATTCTTATTTCTGCTCCTCTTCCTCCCTTATTAAACAATTAGATGGAGGAGAAGAAGAAGAAGAAGAAGAAGAAGAAGAAGAAGAAGAAGAAGAAGAAGAAGAGAGGATGAGGAGGATACAAACTTTTCTTATTCCTCCTCCTCCTTTTTCTCTTCCTTCTATAAACATCTGCATAAAGGAGGAGGAGGAGGAGGAGGAGGAGGAGGAGGAGGAGGAGGAGGAGGAGGAGGAGGAGGAGGAGGAGGAGGAGGAGGAGGAGGAGGAGGAGGAGAGGAGGAGGAGGAGGAGGAGGAGGAGGAGGAGGAGGAGTGTTAACCTTTCCATACTGCACCTTCTCCTCTCCTTCTTTCTCTTTCTAAACACTGACATTAAGAAGGAGGAGGAGGAGGAGGAGGAGGAGGGCATAATACAATCTTTACTCCTCCTCCTCCTCTTCCCTTCTTCTCCTTTCATAAACAAATACATAATGAAGGAGGAAGAGGAGGAGGAGGAGGAGGAGGAGGAGGAGGAGGAGACATACCCATCACTGCTATTCCTCTTTCTCTTCTCTTCTCTTCCTCCTCCTTTTAGTAAGATGGAGGTTTAGGAGGAGGAAGAAAGGAAGAAATGAAGTAGGAAGGAGGAGAAGGAGGAGGAAGAAAGGAAGTAGAAGGAGGAGGAAGAGGAGGAGGAGGAAGAAAGGAAGTAGGAAGTGGAGAAGGAGGAGGAAGAAATGAAGTAGGAAGAGAAGGAGGAGGAAGTAGAAGGAGGAGGAAGAGAAGGAGGAGGAAGAAAGGAACTAGGAAGAGAAGGAGGAAGAAAGGAAGTAAGAAGGGGAGAAGGAGGAAGAGGAAGAAAGGGACTAGGAAGAGAAGGAGGAGGAAGAGGAGGAGGAGGAGGAAGAGGAGAAGTAGGAAGAGTTGGAGGATGAGAGGAACTAGGAAGAGAAGGAAGACGAAGAAAGGAACAAGGAAGATAAGCATTAGGAGGCTATCTATAGGCCTACCCTTATCATCATCACCTAGTCTTACTTATCAATCTCATCAGACAGGCGACGGATGCGAGAAGGAGGACCATCATGTTTACTTCCATTACTGCCATTCATAACACCATCTGCTGACCCATTAACCTCAACTGACCCATTAACCTCAACTGACCCATTAACCTCAACTGACCCATTAACCTCAACTGACCCATTAACCTCAACTGACCCATTAACCTCTGCTGACCCATTGACACCATCTGCTGACATCATAACACCCTCAGCAGACCTCTTAACACCCTGCTTAAACTTCTGCTCCTTCTGTTTACATTCTAGCAGCATGTGGTTAGAAGGCGGGAGTCCTATACAAGCTCTAAGGACATTCTCAATACAGCTCCTTTGCCGAAACAGCGAATTAATCACAGGGGTACCAGCAGGAACTAGCGGGGCCTTGCATAGGTAGCTTAACACAGACAAAACAGAATGGAAACTTTGAAAATCCTCCCCTTCGGTCTTAAATTCAATCCTCTCACATAACTCGGCTAATACAACTAAGTCAATGATTAGTGGGCTAGCTAGTAATGAGTCCTCGCATGTGTTATGGATTACTAGGGTGTTAGAACCGCCCATCATGATCTCTGAGTTGTATTCGTCCATGGCCCGCTTGCTATCCCCGACATGCGGTACGTATTTGATCACGATGCAGTGGTCCGGTTTTTCGCCGTTGCCGTATAGGATGTCGTTGGACCTCACCGTGTCTTCTACGACGCCAGCTCTTGGAGATCTGGGGATAGGGGGGTGTTAGGGTGTGGGTGGGGGTGTTAGAGGGGAAGGGTGCGTGTGTGTGTGAGTGTGTATCTCTTTCACACTCTATCTCTCTCTCTGTGTCTGTGTCTGTATCTGTCTGTTTCTGTCTCTACCTCTCTCTCTCTCTCTGTGTCTGTATATGTCTCTCTCTCTCTCTCTCTCTTATTATTGTCCAAGCTCGCTTCGCTCGCTTGGACACCTATTTCAGCTAACCTATTTCAGGTGTCATATAGGCTTGTAAAATGTTTCCACGAATTCTTCTTCTTCTTCTTCTTGTGACTTTTGTAGGCAACGGGTATACAGGCGCAAAGGAAGAAATTTGGCTTAGAAAGTTATATTTCGTCTCTTAACTCATTGTCCAAGCGAGCGAAGCGAGCTTTTACTTTTTATGCTAAAATTCGTAATATATTGTGCCTGGAGACATTAGTGCAGTGGCGAAAGTAGTGCATTAGTGCAATGGAAATAAAATGTGTTCGTAGCCCTCACAACAACAGTGTCTGAGGCTCTGAGCGTCGCCGCTCACCGATACCACCACCACCACCACCACCACACCACCACCACCACACCACCGCACCACCACCACCACCACCACCACCACCACACCACACCTGGGACATCTCTTCCCTAAACCTGGCCGAGGCTATGAAGCGTGCACAAGTATTGGACTACAACCTACAGATACAACTGGAACCTTACATGCGAAAGATCAAACCCAGACCTTCTATTTACATCCCAGAATTCATCGCAGCAAATCAGGCAGACAGAGCAGACAATGTTTTGAACGGGACAAAGCAAGAATTGGTGGACAAAATACGGGATGATATTAAGGACTTCAAACTGACCAGTGGGGTGGATAAGGTGGTGGTCTTATGGACTGCTAACACGGAGAGGTTCAGTGAGGTGGCGGCTGAGGTTAATGGATCGATGGAGGTTCTTCTGGCGAGTATTAAGAGGAATGAAAAGGAGATCTCGCCGTCGACGCTCTTTGCAGTGGCCAGCATTCTTGAAGGGGTGAGTCGAAGGGGCTATAGTAAGGGGCTATAAGGGGCTATACTAAGGGGCTATAAGGGGCTATACTAAGGGGCTATAATGGACTATAATGAACCTTCTCTTTGTTGTTTTTTCACTTGTTATCATGACCATTTTTTTTAACACTCCAAGACTCCAACGTAAAAAAAAAAAAATTCTTGTTGTTGTTTATGTTGACTACTACTACTTCTACTACTACTACTACTACTACTACTACTACTACTACTACTACTACTACTACTACTACTACTACTACTACTACTATCCTTCTACTTCTACTTCTACCACTTTTTTCAAGAACAATTTAGCACTTTTCTTTTCTTTGTAAAAAGTAAAGAAAATCAAAGAAGGGGATGGTGAAGGTCAGGTTGTAATAGAAATATTCTAAGGTGAGGGTATTTAAAAAGTTGACTTTAGCCTGTGCGAGCTTGGACACGTTCCACATCTTTAGTGTGGACGTCTATTTCCTAGTTATTATTATTATCATCACATCATCGTCCTCATCTGCAATATAAATTCTTGACTAAATGACTCTGTATTTTACGTTCATATATTTCCTATGTATTTAGTGTTATTCCAAGGGTTGTATTTTTTTTCTTTTCCTTACGTTGAAGCCTATAGCGCCTGTAGGCCTATGGAGAGTCTTGATGTTGGTCGATCTCGCCCGATTGTGGCGCAGGCTGGATTTTTTTTATAGTGACACATGTGGTCTCAGGTGAAGATCTCATTTTCTGTGATGTTCTTGATCTCCAGGTTAGGCGCATGCAGCCCCTAGAGTCCACCGTCACACTCGCAATCGGCAGACAGGTATACGCTGCATCAAAGTAACTATACCATATAAGTTACATAGGTATAGTTATTTTGCGCTGCATGCGGGTTGCTTCGGTCACTCGACGATGGCTTTGACAGTTGCTCCTTGGTGAGACTTGAACTCGGGACCTTCTGCTCCCCTACCAGGCTCTTGAAAGAGTTGCCCCCGGCAGGATTCGAACTCGGGACATTGAGTTCAGCACTCCAAGACGCTAACCACTTGGCCACCGCCTCCCCTAAGGGAATATGGTATCAGGGAACATGGCTCTAAATAGGTGAAGCATTGTAGTCTTCACAAAACTGACGCCAGATTCGTGTTCAGCATGACGCAAAGTCGCTGTGGACCAATTTTCATGAGAATCTGAGGTGTGAAAATTTTCACCAAAATTTGCAGGGTGCAAATCCCTTGGAATTTTTGGATTTTGACAAAAAACACGTTTTTTTTCTAAATAACCCAAAAACTATGAGGCCGAGACAAAAACGGTAAAAAGTCAAACATTCGGCAGGCAAAGACCTTTCATTTGAGCCATATGGAAATCCTTTTGGTGATGTACAAATCCATTTTTAGGATGCGGAGTCAATGGGGAGCTTTAAAAGGAGGCTGAACAAATTCATGAATGGGGATGAAAGGTGGATGTAGGTAACAGGAACTACCACGTGTAGGTCTCGCAGTCTCTTGTAGCTTCCTTATTTTCTTGTCTTCTCTCTCTCTCTCTCTCTCTCTCTCTCTCTCTCTCTCTCTCTCTCTCTCTCTCTCTCTCTCTCTCTCTCTCTCTCTCTCTCTCTCTCTCTCTCTAAACACTCACACTCTCTCACTCACCTCCTTAGATCTGAAAGTCTCCGGTGCGTTCAAATTCTTGCCATCATTGTTACCCAAATGGTTGTAGCTCACAATGCTTCTAGGCTTGATTCCCGCGCCGACCAAGAAGTCAACCAAGACACTCTTCAGCTTGGTTTGGCCCGACTTGAAATCGTCCCCGGCAATGAAGACGTTTTTCTTCTCCGCCAATTCGATGACGCCGGGAACGAAGGTGTTTTGAGGTGACCCGTTGATGTAGGTGACCTGAAAATAAGAGGACAGGGTTAGTAGTAGTAGTAGTAGTGGTTGTTGTAGTAGTAGTAGTAGTAGTAGTAGTTGTTGTTGTTGTTGTAGTAGTAGTGTTAGTATAAGTAGTATAAGTATTAATGTTGTTTAGTATATATAGTAGTGGTTTTGTGTTGTGTAGTAATAGTTTAGTAAAGTTAGTTAGTAGTGTAGTATGGTTAGTAGTAGTAGTAGTAGTATGGTTGTGTAGTAGTAGTAGTAGTAGTGTTGTGTAGTAGTAGTAGTAGTAGTAGTAGTATAGTAGTATGTTGTAGTAGTAGTAGTAGTAGTAGTAGTAGTAGTAGTATATAATGTGGTTGTTTGTAGTAGTAGTAGTAGTCAGTGTAGTAGTAGTAGTGTAGTAAATAAGGAGTTTTGTTGTAGTAGTTAGTAGTAGTAGTGGTATGTAGTAGTAGTAGTATAGTAGTAGTAGTAGTAGTAGTAAGTAGTAGTAGTTAGTGTAGTAGTAGAGTAGTAGTGGGTTTTGAGTAGTAGTAGTAGTCAGTAGTAGTAGTAGTAGTAAGTAGTAGTAGTGTGTTGTTGTATGTAGTAGTAGTAGTGTTGTGTAGTAGTAGTAGTAAGTAGTAGTAGTAGTAGTAGTAGTAGTAGTGTAGTAGTAGTAGTATAGTAGTAGTAGTAGTAAGTAGTAGTTGTAGTAGTAGTAGTAGTAGTAGTAGTAGTAGTAGTAGTAGTAGTAGTAGTATAGTAGTAGTGAGTAGTTTGTAGTAGTAGCAGTGGTAGTAAAGTAGGAGTTTGTAGTAGTATATGTAGTAAAGTAGTAGTAGTAGTGTAGTAGATAGATAGTAGTAGTAGATAGTAGTAGTAGTAGTAGTATAGTAGTAGCAGTAGTAGAGTATAGAAGTAGTATTAGTAGTATAGTAGTAGTATGTAGTAGTAGATATAACTAGTATAGTATAGTAGTAGTATAGTAGTATTAGTAGTTGTGTAGTATAGAGTTATATAGTATATAAGTAGTGTATATATAAAGTAGTATAATAGTAAAGTAGCAGTATAGAAGTGTTATATATAGATCTATAGTATAGTATAGCTGTATAAGTATAGTAGTAGCATTAGTAGTCCTATAGTATAGTATTAGTATAGTTCGTATAACTATCAGAGTGCTGTATGATGTAAAGTAGTGACGTGCAGAGATTTATATTAGTGTCATATTAATACGTGAAAAATCAGACTTCTCTGTTATTTGAATCTGGTTAAAATGTCCATAAAACATTATAACCATGGTCATTTAATCCTAATACCCGTATTTTAGCCCTTTATGCCCCTTTGTCCCTACATAGCCCCTTATAGCCCCTTATATAGCCCTTCGACTCACCCTTCAAGAATGCTGGCCACATGCAAAGGCGTCGACGGCGAGATCTCCTTTTCATTCCTCTTAATACTCGCCAGAAGAACCTCCATCGATCCATTAACCTCAGCCGCCACCTCACTGAACCTCTCCGTGTTAGCAGTCCATAAGACCACCACCTTATCCACCCCACTGGTCAGTTTGAAGTCCTTAATATCATCCCGTATTTTGTCCACCAATTCTTGCTTTGTCCCGTCCAAAACATTGTCTGCTCTGTCTGCCTGATTTGCTGCGATGAATTCTGGGATGTAAATAGAAGGTCTGGGTTTGATCTCTCGCATGTAAGGTTCCAGTTGTATCTGTAGGTTGTAGTCCATACTTGTGCACGCTTCATAGCCTCGGCCAGGTTTAGGGAAGAGATGTCCCAGCCTGGAGAAGGGATATTGGTTAGGGTTAGGGTTAGGTTTAGAGGGAAGAGAAAGTGTTTGGGTGATTGGAGAGAGAGAGAGAGATGGGGGCAGTGAGAGAGAGGAGGGGGGGAAGTGACAAGAGAGAGAGAGAGAGAGAGAGAGAGAGAGAGAGAGAGAGAGAGAGAGAGACAGATATGGACAGTAAAACAGGCAGACAGACGGATAAATAGATAAATAAATAGACAGATAGACAGAGAGAGACAAGAATAGATAGACAGACCGATAAATAAATATAAACACACAGACACAGACACACACACACACACACACACACATACACGAAGGATACTAAAAAAAAAAAGTTCTTCCTCCTCCCCTCCCTTTCTTCTCCTCCTCTCCTCCCTTCCTTGTCCCACCTCCTTCCTTCTCCTCCCCCTCTCCCCCTCACACACGCACACCCTTACACACACACACACACACACACACACGTACCGT
>JACEEZ010013683.1:35000-40000 GCA_016584305.1 Chionoecetes opilio
GTGGGCGTGTATGAAGGGGGAGAAGGGTAGAGTTAGCTGTGTGGTATGGACATGGTGGGCGTGGGGGCGTGGGTGGGCGTGTATGAAGGGGGAGAAGGGTAGAGTTAGCTGTGTGGTGTGCATGGATGTAATATTGACGTGACGTGCGTCCAGAAGTTACTGTGAAGTACACTGTGTACTGTACAAGCAAAGCCTTCTCTATGTAAAAGCCTGAGTCTGGGAGAGCGGGATGGACGTGACGTCACGAGCTGAGTCTGCTCCGCGAGTCAGTAGGAGCCGAGCTTTCAGCATGTGAGGATGTACGGGCGGTATAAGATATACTGGTTAGCTGTGGAAATGTTGTTCTATAATTATCAATAAAAAACCGTAAACACTAAGATGCCTTGATGATCTCAGAAATATGCATGAACTTAAACTCTTGCGCATTTAATATTTTACTCGCAAACATTTTACATGGTGAATACCAATAGAAGCGGAATTAATTACTTTCCATTGTTATATTTTGTTTTCTGATAATGAATTAGAACCATACATACATTAGCGTTACTAATAAATAACATCATCAACGGGAAAAATTACCCGATTTTTGACCTTTTTTGTTAGTTAACGCTAATTTATGTATGGTTCTATTCATTTATCAAACGAATTAGCAATGGAAAGCTAATTAAATTCCGCTTCTATTGATATTCTCCATGTAAAATGTTTTTGAGCAAAATATTAAATGGCGAAGAGTTAAAGTTCATACATATTTCTTGTGAGTCTCATAATGGCCTTTCTTTAGTCTGTTTTACGGTTTTTTATTTGATAATATTATAGAACAAACATTTCCGAAGATAACAATATATCTTTTATACTGATAAACATATATTAGGTACGAAATTACCCGATTTCATGATGTTATGTATTTAGTTAACGCTAATTTATGCATGCTGCTAATTCATTTATCAGAAAACAAAATATAGCAATGGAAAGCGAATTAAATTCCGCTTCTATTGATATTCTCCATGTAAAATGTTTTCGAGAAAAATATTAAATGGCGAAGAGTTTAAGTTCATGCATATTTCTTGAGAGTCTCATAATGGCATTTCTTTAATGTGTTTTACGGGTTTTTATTTGATAATATTATAGAACAAACATTTCCGAAGATAACAATATATCTTTTATACTGATAAACATATAATTAGGTAGGTAAACTTGTCATCTCGGTGGCCTCGTACAGACGCCGTCCGTGACGTCATCAATCTCAGGCGCAGGCCTTTATAGATTGAGACGGCCTTGTGTACAAGCCGCCCGGAGTGTTGTAGACAAGGCTGCCTTCAAGGCCTCGGCGTCATCACAGAAAACGGCCGCGGCGGCGGCGGCACAGCAGCGTCTGTGTTCTGTGTGCTCACACTCAGGCAGAGTTGCCAGATTTGGGGATTTGTCCCTATATTTGGGGATTTCGGGGCACTGATGGGGACATGGGGACATTCACTCTCGATTTGGGGACTTTTGAGGCTTCTGAAAAAAATATGTATTTTATCGCTTAAAATAATATTATTAATATGAAGGTTAAAAGAAAACATGAGGTTAAACCGACGGCAAGGAAGAAGTATTTTGAGCTTCATTGATCCCAAAGAAGTAAGTCAAGAAATGTGGTCTCCATTGGTCCATTGGCTAGTGTATTTCCTGGAATTGTAGGTCCTGACAAAATAAATCACCTAGACAAAGAATGGAGAGCACTAAGAAACACCGATCTTGCTGATACAGAAATCAATGATGTTGAAGGCTTCTGGGAGACAGTTAGAGAAATAAAGAGTGGTGATGAAACCCCATGTTTCCAAATGTGTCAAGTTTTGTTTCTGGGCTATTGCGTCTCCCTCATTCTAGTGCCACAGCAGAAAGGATATTTTCATCTGTAAACAATTTAAAAACAAAACTAAGAAACAAACTCTCAACCAGAACTATAGTTTGACTTCTGCATTCAAAGCGGTATTTGAAAGGCCGGGAATGTTTCAATTTTGCTGTAAATGATAAACTAGTCAACATGATGACTTCAGATATCTACAAATACCATGAACATGATGATTCGAGTGATGATAATATTTAGTATGCATGTAGTTAGTATTTAGTAGTAGTGATGATATTATTTAGTTAGTTATTCTATTCTTTCTTTCTGGCTTAGTACAGGATGTCCAGAATATTAGTTGGATTATTGAAGTTCCCCAAGAGGCTAAGAGCATTAATATTTTCATTTATTTCTGTATCATATTTCTAAGCAATTTAAGGATATGTATCATCCCCATCAGCCATAAGTAGAACATTTTATTAAATGTATTTTTTATTAAATGCTCATGAGGCTGTATCCTATTACTGCCTTGTTTTGTTTTTGCAGTCCTTCTGATGATTATAATAAAAAAAGTGAATTATGCTACTTCATGTGTAATGTAATATATTATGTAAAACAAAGTATGAATTAATATCATTAAATCAACATAGCAATTTTAATTTACATGTGGAGTAGCTATGTAGCATATATTTCAGCATTTTTATAACTAGTATGGAAATATATGAAATGGGGATTTCTGGGGATTTTCCCCCGAATATATAGGGATTTTTAGACCAGACTGTCTGGCAACCCTGGCTCACAGTCTTTCCACTGCCGTCTGTCGCCCGGCGTCTGTCGTCCAGCCATACACATAACACCACAGTATTTTCCACAAGGGCGTGGCGCGGCACACACGCGGCCTGGAACACGAAATCCGCGACAGGCACACGCTGTGCACTGATAACACGGCTGCCAACGCGTAAATACACAGATAAAAATTACCACAGCCCTGTGTTGACACTTACCAGCGGCCGCCCGCCCCTTCCAGGCAGCACCACCCCGGGGTGCTGTGTGGTGGCCCAGGCCTGCCACTGTGGGCGTGCTGAGGGTGTGCTAAGGGTGTGTGTGGGGCCGTGCAGGCCACTACAGGCAGGCCCTGGCTAGGGGCGCCGCCCTTATGACGTGGCAGCCTGCTGGCCTAGGGGCGCGGCGTCAAGTGATGGTTTTTACTTCAGTACCTTGTGAGGCGCCGAGACGTGGCTGCACGCCGGTGCCTGCCACGGGGGTGGCTGTACAGGCAGGGGCAGGGGGTGACAGGGCAACACAGGGATGGGTGGGGTGGTTACCTGGTGGTGGTGGTGGTGGTGATGCCTCAACACAGTCACAGCCTCGCGACGCACAGCAATGCTCACCTCACCAAGCCAGGCAAGTCACAACACCACACCGCAGCAAAGCTGAGCAAACCACTACCTTCCTTCCTCTCTCTCCCGCAATACACCCTCGCACGTCATCGCCCCCTCCCCCTCCCCGGCGTAGAGCAGTACGTGCGCCTGCGCGCCGAGATCAGAATCAGAATAATAAAAAGAGAAAGCAGGAGACAGGGGGCTGTAGCCCATTGCCTGTATGGATCACAAGTGACTCAGTACAGGACATCACGCACATCATGCACTTGGAAAAGACTCAGAACATAGTAGGCAGATGGGGACTAGGAGCTTGTAGGAGCACTGCCGTAGAGGTCATAAGGGGAGACATGGGATGGAGCACCTTCAGGGAAAGGATAATTAAAGGAAAACTGGTGTTCCACAAGAAAATTGAAAGACTTAGTGATGATAGATGGGCAAAGAAAATATCCCAGGAAAATAGATCAAGTTCCACCTGGAAGAAGGAACTAGAGAGATGGAAAAGGAGAGAAACTGTGGGAGAGGAATGGAACAGGATGGAGATAATAGATATCAAAAAGAAAATTGAGAATAATGGGCTAGTTAAATGGCAGGAAGGAATGGCCAGGAAATCAACGTTGCAGTGGTACAGGTGGAAACAGAAACCAGAGGGGGTGACCTGGCATGTAGGAGACTGGGGTAGTAAGTTACTCTATAAAGCAAGAACAGGCACCTTGGAAGTCAACGGAAGGAACAGGGAACTGGAGAACCAGAATTGTAGCTGCAGGGTAGGTGAGAAAGAAACTGTAGAACATGTCATTGTGGAATGCAACAAGTATAGGAGTCAGAGGGAAAAGCTTATAGCATCAATAGTAATAGTCCTAGGCAGAGAGGAGTGGGACAGGAGACTAGAGCAGAAAGACGGGGCCCTGTGTACGGTGTTAGGGCTGTATGGGGACAGAAAGGAAACTGAAAGTATTGTAAACCTCACCAAAGTGTTCCTAACGCAGTGTTGGGAGATCAGAACACAAAATAGACAATGAATTAGGATGATAATCAAAGGATTGAAAACTGATCAAAATGTCTTTCCCAGGTGAAATAAACAGGGGAAGAGTTAACAAGTTTTGTTAACGAAGGAGACGAAGTGGAAGAGGACCCAAACACCTTCTTAACCCCACTATTCCTCTGTAGTCCTGCATTCCTCTGTATTGTTAACGAAGGAGACGAAGTGGAAGAGGACCTATGAAGCGATACTAAGCGACTAAGGTCACAAGAAGAAGAAGAAGAAGAAGAAGGAGTGGGGAAGTGGGGACAGGGAGAAGAATATAATTATGGATGAGAGAGAAGAGGCTAGTATGAGAAAAAGACTCCGAGGCTTAACCCAGGTGCTGTTCGTGCTTGTGTGTTGTTGTGGGTCGGACTGGGCCGAGGCCTACGTGTATAGCGTAGGCCTCGGCTGAGCACACTTTCTCAACTCGCACGATCAAACAGAAACCACTCTGGGACGGCTTGGCAGGGCATGGGCAGGGCATGGGTCAGGAAAGATGGAACCCCGGACACAGCCAAGCAGCACTGCCTTTAGCCGCCATCACTCCATGGCATCGTGGTCAAATGTCACAATAACGTCAATAATCAAATTGGTGGCGCTATCGTGGTTCGATTATGGAATGTGTGAAGGGAGCTTTACCTCACAACCCCCGCTCCCCCAGGCAGAGTCACCCCCGGGGCAGGCGGGAAGCCACACAGGTGTCGCCCCGTCTCGCCCCCGTCTGTCTGTGTCTCGCCGCCTACATAGTTGTCTGCCTCATGGCGGG
>JACEEZ010013683.1:52500-62500 GCA_016584305.1 Chionoecetes opilio
ACACCTACAATTAAAACAAAAAATGTCTCTAGACTCTTTATTAGTGTTATATACTTGTGTATTCCTATTCTGTTTCTGTCTACACTTGTTACTTGTCCTTCACAATTAAGTCTTTGTCTCTTTTAGTGTTTTTCTTTACTTTTACACTTCACAGTCTACTGGCTAATAATCACTCATCTAAGTAATCTACTAATCTTCCTCTTCCTCCTCCTCCTCCTCCTCCTCCCACTTCTTCTGGTTCAGCATGTGGACTGCAGGGGCGTAGTCAGGCCTGGGCATGGGGTGCTGTAGCCCCGAATGTTTTATGAATAATCCCGGATCTCAAATACCTTTTTTAATTTTTTTTATTTATTATTTATTTTTAATCACAAAAATAAGATCACCTCTGATTGGGGCCAACATCAAATTATAGAAAAAAACAAGATATTTGGTTAGATGTTACTTAGCGTATGCTGATGGCATCCTTTTTATGAGCAGGACATGAGAGAGGTGGAGAGAACAGAGGAGATGAGGAGTGCATGACAGAGATGAGGAGTGCATGACAGAGGAGATGAGGAGAGAACAGAGGAGATGAGGAGTGCATGACAGAGGAGACACCAAAAGACTTTTTGGAGAGGTGAAGAGGAGAATATCAGATGGACAAGAAGACACAAAGTTAACAGAAGTGCATTTTTTTCGAAGTGCATTTTTGTGTGTCCTTGGCCAGTCCTTTGTGATGTAAAAAAAAAAAAAGTAATTGCAAGACCGTAGGCCTGTCTGACATCCTCTCCGACTCGTGCATGCCCTTCACGATAAGATGAAAAAGGGCCCAAGGCGGCCATTAATTTGTTTGTTATGAACTGAAAACTCTATACTGTCTACCGACCTCCCAATGTGGGTAGAGAAAGTTCAAGGGTTTTGCTGAGTCACTACGCGCGTCGCCTCGGACCCAGGTTTTCGTGCGCAAATGGAACGCCTGAGTTCTTGGTTTCCGTCAAAGACTACTCTATACTATAGAGTAGTCTTTGGTTCCGTGAACTGGTTCCTGAAATGTCGCAAATGGAAGAGGCCTTAAATTCCTAGATTTTTTCTGTGAGTCTCCAGATAGCCCCTTCTAACTGTCCTGAAATCATGGATGTAGAAATGTAAGTATTAACACCACCACACGTCTGTAAACAGAAAAAAAAGTTGTCCTGGCGACTTTACTGTTATCTACGGTAGCTTGCGTGAGTGACTTGCAACACAAGAGTTTAGAAAATACATGACATGTCCGTGCATGTATGCATAGCAATAACACTTACTGTTGCAATGAGTTTAACCGCACAGAGGAAATGCTGTCACTTTTTACTAAGGACATTTATTCCAATACTGACGATCAGGAGTATGTTGATATACCTGATATAGAAATGTCCAGAAAAAAACATACAGCATATCCTGTAAGGCATGAATGGCTGGCCACGTGTGTATGCTAATATAGATACATTATTTGTCAAATATTTTTTCCACTTTTTGTTATAGTCCTGTCAGTCGTCTTGAGCATCAAACATACACAACAGATTTGGGGGGGGGGGGGGGTTGTCCCCGTTTTAGAGACCGAGGTCGCGGTTTCTGAGCTGGTTTTGGGCTGGGATTGGGCGGGAACACAGTCCACGACCTGGCAACCCTGGGTGGTGGTGGTGGTAACGGGGCGAATGGGGGGGGTGGGGGGGGGGGTAAGGGGCTATCCATGCTGACCTATGCACACACACACACACACACGCACGCACTTCCTGCCACCGGATGCCCGCCCCCCCAACCGAGATAACATTGCGCTCACTCTTATCGCCTCGAGAATGCCTCCGTGCCACACTATTGCTTCCTGTCCAAGGCGAAACTCAATCATACAGTCATTGGCGTACCGGGGGGGGGGGGGACATGCGGCCATGGCCCCCCCCCCCTTTGCAAAGAATAAATTATAATATATAGATATATTTATAATATATATATATCTATAATAATATAAGCGAAAGTGTGTGTGTGAGTCTGTCTGTGCGTGTGTGTGTCCGCGATAGGTGCCGCCCCCAGTGCCCCAATCCCATCATATGGCACAGTTTTGGAACCAGCTCGACCAGGGGCAACTTTTAAGCCCACTTATGAGATGATCCGATCACTTTTTTTCTTCTTTTTTTTAGCAGCCTATTAGCGAGAATTGTGAAAAAAAAATGTGGGTTGCGAGAATTGAGGAAACCTTGATGTAGGGTGATGGGTAATGGGTGAGTGAATGGGTGGGGTGATGGGTAATGGGTGGGGGGTGATGGGTGAGTAAATGGGTGGGGGGTGATGGGTGAGGGAATAGGTGGGAGGTGATGGGTAATGGGTGAGTGAATGGGTGTGTGGTGATGGGTAATGGGTGAGTGAATGGGTGGGGTGATGGGTAATGGGTGAGGAATGGGTTGGGGTGATGGGTAATGGGTGAGTGAATGGGTGGGGGGTGATGGGTAAGGCGTTAATACATACATTTCTACATCCATGATTTCAGGAAAGTTAGAAGGGGCTATCTGGAGAGTGTGTTTGGTGGGCCGAAGGCCCACCAAACACACTCTCCAGAAAGCTGCGTTTGGTGGGCCAAAGGCCCACCAATAGCCCTCCGCAGGAGCTAGCCAAAAAGTCCGCCCGGAGGGCGGCTTTGCGGCTAGTATATATATATATATATATATATATATATATATATATATATATATATATATATATATATATTATATATATATATATATATATATCACATATATATATATATATATACATAATATATATATATATATTATAAATATATTAATAATTATAATTTAATAAAAAGCGAAAGTGTGTGTGTCTGTGTGTGTGTGTGTGGTGTGTGTGTGTGTGTGTGTGTGTGTGTGTGTGTGTGTGTGTGTCCGTTCTAGGTTCCGCCCCCCGTGGCGGAATTCCATCATATGGCACAGTTTTGGAACCAGGTTGACCAGGGGAAGGTTTTAAGCCCACTTATGGGATGATTCGATCACTTATATATATTTTTAAATTTTTAGTAGCCTATTAGCGAGAATTGTGAAAAAAAGTGGGTTGCGAGAATTGAGGAAACCTTGATGTAGGGTGATGGGTAATGGGTGAGTGAATGGGTGGGGTGATGGGTAATGGGTGTGGGGTGATGGGTGAGTGAATGGGTGGGGGGTGATGGGTGGAATCAGAATCAGAATTTTTATTCCATTATTAAAATGGTTATTCTTTACATGAATATACATTTAATGACGTCAGTGAAAATACAAATAAAAATTGGTATAATGTACTAAATCTAGCAATAAAATAAAAGGATAAAATCTTAAAAGGCAAATAAAATAGCGAAGCAATAAAAGGGTGAGGGAATAGGTGGGGGGTGATGGGTAACGGGTGAGTGAATGGTTGTGTGGTGATGGGTAATGGGTGAGTGAATGGGTGTGTGGTGATGGGTGATGGATGGGTGAGTGAATGGGTGTGTGGTGATGGGTAATGGGTGAGTGAATGGGTGTGTGGTGATGGGTAATGGGTGAGTGAATGGGTGTGTGGTGATGGGTGATGGGTGAGGGAATAGGTGGGGGGTGATGGGTAATGGGTGAGTGAATGGGTGTGTGGTGATGGGTAATGGGTGAGTGAATGGGTGTGTGGTGATGGGTAATGGGTGAGTGAATGGGTTGGGGGTGATGGGTAATGGGTGAGTGAATGGGTGTGTGGTGATGGGTAATGGGTGAGTGAATGGGTTGGGGGTGATGGGTAATGGGTGATGAATGGGTGGGAGGTGATGGGTAATGGGTGAGTGAATGGGTTGGGGGTGATGGGTAATGGGTGAGTGAATGGGTGGGAGGTGATGGGTAATGGGTGAGTGAATGGGTTGGGGGTGATGGGTAATGGCTGAGTGAATGGGTGGGGGGGTGATGGGTAATGGGTGAGTGAATGGGTGGGGGGTGATGGGTAATGGGTGAGTGAATGGGTTGGGGGTGATGTGAATGGGTTGGCGTTAATACATACATTTCTACATCCATGATTTCAGGAAAGTTAGAAGGGGCTATCTGGAGAGTCTGTGTTTGGTGGGCCGAAGGCCCACCAAACATAGGTGGTGGGCCGAAGGCCCACCATACCCCAGACTAGAAAAGTCCGCCGGAGGGGCTTTGCGGTAGATATAAAATATATAAAAATTTTAACTAAGTAATATATAGATAAATTAATAAATATATTCATATTAATATATAATATAGTCATGATATATATATTAATATGTTATAATAAAAATATATATATAAATATATTTATATATATATATAAATATATATTTATAATATATAATATATTATAATATATATATATATATTTTTAATATATTATATATATATTTTAATATATATATATATAATATATATATATATATATATATATATATATTATATATATATATATATTATATATATTATATATATATATATATATATATATATTATATATATATTAGTGTCTTTGTTATAATTATCAATATATTATATTTATATATATATATATTTTAATATATATTAGTTTTGTTCTATTAGTAATTAATTTATATATTATTATGTGGTCTGTTATGTACAATAATATATATATATATATATTATAATATATATATATATATATATGTGTATATTATATATGTGTACTTATATATATATATATATATATGTGGTCTGTTATGTAATATATATAATATTATATTATATATATATATATATTTTATATATATATATATATATAATATATGTGGTCTGTTATGTATAATATATATATATATATATATATATATATATATATATATATATATATATAGGTTTATATAATATTTATAGGGTCTTTATTATATATATATATATATATATATATATATGTGGTCTGTTATGTAATAATATATATATATGTGGTCTGTATATATATATATATATATATATCATATTTTGGCTCCCCCCTTTTAAATTTTCTGGGTACGCCACTGATCATACTGAATGCTTCTGTATTATGTAGCCTCTCTCACGTACACAACTAACTAAACGATGGTATTTTGCCACTACGGAAGCTATAACGAATATAATAACGAAGACAGTTCAATAATTTAACATCCTTCTATAAGTTACTCATACACTAGAGTAAACGGTTTTTTATTTATTTAATTTAAATAGTTATTAATCACACATATTGTGATTGTGAGTCGAATGTTAGGTTAGGTTAGGAGTGTGTGAGGTTGGGTTAGGTTAGGAGTGTGTGAGGTGAGGTGAGGTTAGGAGTGTGTGAGGTGACCAGGAGCCTCCACAAGTCCCTCAGAAACGATCATGAACTAGACTATACTGGGTTTTTTTTACGAGGTAAAATATGCTGACCCCTTGCTGCTTACGGACTGATATTTGATGCCAGGAGAAGGGAATGCTACGGTTCTAATAAATGTCAGCTGTATTTTATCATAGTTAACTATATTATCAGGTAAACACAGGCATAACTTTAAGCATGAGACCTTAGGATAGAATGGAATTTTTGCCTCGTTAAAAAAAAAAAAAAAGACTAGGTTTGCAGTCTTGTTGATATTCTTTCTTCCTTTACAACTCAGGAACTGCCACGTGTAGGTCTCGCGGCCTCTTGTAGCTTCCTTATTACCTCCGCCAACGAACTTGGTGGGGTAATGTTTTCACCCCGATCTGTCTGTCTGTCTGTCTGTTTGTTAGTGTACAGGATTTCTCGAAAAGTTACGAATAGATTTGGACCAAACTCGGTATACCAGGCCTATTTGGTATAAGGAAGACCTCATTTAATCTTGGATGAAATCTATTGACAACTGTTGCCATGGCAACCAATTGATGAAATATTCGGGCGGAGGTATGCGCTCTACTGAGTGCCCGCCCCCTAGTTTTCTTATGTTCTTATATTGGCTACAGGTAGATAAGTTAAGGCAGTTAGTGTTCAAGAATTAACGTTCCCAGTGTGTCTGTTTCAGTTGATTCTACATTGCTAGCTTTGAAATGCGATAAGGCGAGAGGTACCTATAAGGCTCTATAGCTGTGGCGTGCTCACTGCTGAACTGTCTTGGCACGGCACCACACATCACTATAAAGGAACTAATAGCTATAATAATATAGTGTGAAAGAGGCTTCAGACAGTAACTAACTATAGCCAGTACTTACCGCTTACGTGCTCCTAGGGGCGTACCACCACCACCACCACAGCCACTACCACAGCCACCACCACAGCCACCAACACAACTGTTCCTACCTTCACCACACCGCTACTACCACCACCACCGACCGTCTGCCGGGCGTCTGGCGCCAGACGCCAGTGTTGTCAATTTCTAAGCTAAAAATACACCCTCCTGTTCCCTACCGTAGATAACAGTATAGTCGCCACCTGCAGTCATGTCACCAGGCGCCAAATATTACGAATTATAGCATTACTACTGCTGTGTATGTGCCACTGAAGATGATACACAGTAGTTTATATCATGACTGTATAATCTACTCTGTTTCAGCGTTGTTTTATGCTTTGTAGCTGCAAGGTTTCAAATTTCACTACGCGTTTTTTTCTCGGGCGACGACGACAGCGGTACGACACTCAGTAAATAAACACTAGATGGCGACTCGACTGTTGGTAGGCACTTTGTAGATATTTTTGTAATTTGTTCATTTATAGCCATACTATGACACAGATGAAGACACAAAATGACACAGACTCTCCAGATAGCCCCTTCTATCTGTCCTGAAATCATGGATGTAGAAATGTAACTATTAACGCCACTACACGGCTGTAAACAGAAAAAAAAGTTGTCCTGGCGACTTTACTGTTATCTACGGTAGCGCTCTTCTACTCATAAACGTTCTTTCTCTTCCTCCTTGTTGGTTAGTTGTAATAGTTTTTGCTGGTAAGTAAATATTATGAGAATGTTAAGAGTATTAATTTTATATCGATTTGGCCTGAAATTTCGACGTGTTATCTCTCTCTCTCTCTCTCTCTCTCTCTCTCTCTCTCTCTCTCTCTCTCTCTCTCTCTCTCTCTCTCTCTCTCTCTCTCTCTCTCTCTCTCTCTCTCTCTCTCTCTCTCTCTCTCTCTCCCCCCCACCCCCCAACAAACACACTAGCTACCCCTGAAATATAAATACGTAACATAGAAAACGTGTCTCGATTTCTGTATTTCATGGCAGACTGTATCAATTATTTTTCTGTATTTAATGGTAGAAATGGTCCATGGATTGTCATTATAGTGAACCCTCTCTAATTCGATCTAATATGGGGGAGCCTTGGGTCGAATTAGCCGAAAGTCCGAATTATCCGATGGTTACCTCCAGCCCCTCCACACAATATAAGTCACTCCAACATGCCAAAACAGCACAGATTGTATACTTGTCCTCACCCAAACCATTGTATTTATACTATAGATAGGAGTAGCCGTGTGTCTGTGATACTGATCGTTGTATTGAAGTAATGGTTAATCTAGCAATGCCTAGCATATTGTTATGTCTTGTAGTAGTAAGTTTTGTCTACTTTGTGATTTTTAAGGAATATCTGGAAGTATCATGTCATTGTGAATTGGCTGAAATAGGGACTTCTAATCATTGTAACTGAAAACTGACTCCAGATTCGTGTTCAGCATGCCCGATAACTGCTAGCAACTCATTTTCAAGTAAATCTATTTTTCAAAAAATATTGCAAATTTAGCAAGGTAGGGCTACTTACAAAATTTGCAATATTTTTTGGAAAATAGATTTACTTGAAAATGAGTTGCTAGCAGTTATCGGGCATGCTGAACACGAATCTGTAGTCAGTTTTCAGTTACAATGATTAGAAGTCCCTATTTCAGCCAATTCACAATGACATGATACTTCCAGATATTCCTTAAAAATCACAACTTAGACAAAACTTACTACAAGACATAACAATATGACAGGAATTACGAAGAATAAATATTGTCTTAATTTTACCTCTGAAATAAGTAAATATATAGAATAATAGTAAGATTGTAAGTATTGATAGTGTGTGAGTGTGTGTGTGTGTGTGTGTGTGTGTGTGTGTGTGTGTGTGTGTGGTGTGTTGTGTGTGTGTGTGTGTGTGTGTGTTGTAAAGGGTGTTTTGTGGTTAGAAATTGAGAGAGAGAGAGAGAGAGAGAGAGAGAGAGAGAGAGAGAGGAGAGGGGAGAGAGAGAGAGAGAGAGAGAGAGAGAGAGAGAGAGAGAGACAGAGAGAGAGAGAGAGAGAGAGAGAGAGAGGAGAGAGAGAGAGTCAGAGAGAGAGAGAGAGAGATAGAGACAGTGAGAGAGAGAGAGAGAGAGAGAGAGAGAGAGAGAGAGAGAGAGAGAGAGAGAGAGAGAGAGAGAGAAGAGAGAGAGAGAGAGAGAGAGAGCCCGTCAGAGAGAGAGAGAGAGAGAGAGTCCAGAAGAGAGAGAGAGAGAGAGAGAGAGAGAAAGTCAGAGAGAGAGAGAGAGAGAGAGAGAGAGAGAGAGAGAGAGAGAGAGAGAGAGAGAGAGAGAGAGGAGAGAGAAGAGAGAGGGAGAGAGAGCCACCTTGAGATACTCCAATTAAACACACGATTTACATTATTCATAAAAGTAAAAAAAAAAAACATAGGCTAGAATATTTTTTTACACACACACACACACACACACACACACACACACACACACACACACACACACACACACACACATACACTGTACCTTTCACTCTTGAGGATGCTGTAAGGTCCTTCTCCCCCCCCTCCCCCCCCTGTTTTTTGTGACCTGCTCCTTTAACATGTGTCTCTTTAATTCTTATTCTTAGCATCATCATCATCATCATCATCATCATCATCATCATCATCATCATCAACATCATCATCATCATCAGGAATTTTACCTTTCACCTTAAATCTCATTATATTCTTTCATTCTTAACTTCCTTCATTTCTATATTTTCTTTCTTTTCTTGTCATTCTGTCAATCTTTCTTTCTTTACATTCTTTCATTCCTTCTTTTTTTTTCTTTTTTTTCTTTTTTTTTACATTTTTTCATTATAACTTCTTTCATTTCTATCTTTTCTTTCTTTTTTCTTATCGTTCTTTCATTCTTCCTTCATTTTTTTCTTTTCTTGTTACTTTTTTGTTACTTTTTTCTTTTCATTCTTCCTTCATTTCTATCTTTTCTTTCTTTTTATTGACTTATATTTCCTTCCTTCCTTCCTTCCTTCCTTTTTTTGTAATTAATTCTTCCTTCATTTATCTTTTTTTCCCTTTATATAGACATTCTTTCATTCTTCCTTCATTTTTTTCTCTTCCTTCTATCATTACATTTTTTTCATTCTTCCTTCATTTTTTGTAATTAATTCTTCCTTTTCTTTCTTTTTTTCTTTATTATTACATTTTTTTTCATTTTTCTTGTCATATTTTTTGGTCATATTTCTTCATTCTTTCATTCTTCCTTCATTTTTTCTTTCTTCTATCTAAATATTTTCATTCTTTTTTTCCTTCATATTTTTGAATTAATTTCTTATTCCTTTTTTTTTGTTTTTTTGTGTACATTCTTTCATTCTTTCTTTCTTCATTTTTTTGTCATTCTTCATTCATTCCTTCATTCTTTTTTTTTTTTTACTTTTTTTTCATTCTTATCTATACGTTCTTAAATTCTCTCCTTTTTTTATTTCTTTTTTTCTGTGACTTTTTCTTCTTTCTATTTTTCTTTTTTCCTGCATTCATTCTCTCGTACCATTCCTCCTGACTGGAAAAGGGGGCTGGTCGTCCCTATCTGGAAAGGGAAAGGGGACCGTCAGGACTGCAACAATTACCGCGGTATTACACTGCTCAGCGTGCCAGGGAAGGGCTTGCCCATCTATTGCTGACACGAATTCGCAGTCATCTGGTGAAGCATCAGAGACCTCAGCAGTTTGGGCTCACGCCTGGTAAGTCAACAACGGACCGTATCCTAGCGCTTCGTGTCCTGGTGGAACGCCGACGTGAGTTTCGACAGGGGATGCTTGCAGCCTATGTTGATCTCAAGAAGGCGT
>JACEEZ010013685.1:0-2500 GCA_016584305.1 Chionoecetes opilio
AAAAAAAAAAAAAATAAAAAACAATAGAAAATGCAAAAAAATAAAAAAACGTCATTCACTATTCACACATCCAAAAATAATGACAAAGATAAAACAAAATATCAAACTATGGTGAAATAAAATTGTAATAAAAGAGAAAAAAAAAAAATTATTAAATAAATTTTCTAAGCAGGTACGAAAAAAGGGACAGAAAATCATGAAAATAAGATAATAAAAAAATAAAAAAAATAATTAAAATAAAAAAGATAATAGAAAAAAGATAGAAAATCATGAAAATAAGATAATGAGAAAAGATAAAAAACAATTAAAATAAAAGATAATAGAAAAAAGATAGAAAATCATGAAAATAAAAGATAAATGAGAAAAGATAAAAAAACAATTAAAATAAAAGATAATAGAAAAAAGATAGAAAATCATGAAAATAAGATAATGAGAAAAGATAAAAAAACAATTAAAATAAAAGATAATAGAAAAAAGATAGAAAATCATGAAAATAAGATAAATGAGAAAAGATAAAAAAAACAATTAAAATAAAAGATAATAGAAAAAAGATAGAAAATCATGAAAAATAAAAGACAAATGACAAAAAGAAAAAAAGATGCAAATAAAAGATGGAGTTTACGTACATGGACACTATTGGAAAAAAAATCTATACGAGTGTCCATATAGCCTGGAAGTGGTGGAGGCATTTCTGTGTGTATAAGTCATTGAAAACCCATCAGGCTTTCTCCCTAATACTACCACAGGATTACTGCCAATGGATACACAGAGAGAAAGAGTTTTAAAAGTGTCAGAAATTCAATCACCCACTAGGGAAAAATTATGTCATATTTTTTAACGAGGCAAATAATCCATTCTATCTTAAGGTCTCATGCTTAAAATGATGCCTGTGTTTACCTGACACTATGGTTAACTATGATAAAATACCACTGAAGTTTAGAAGAAGCGTTGTATTCCTTCTTCTGGCATCAAATATAACAATAACAACAACAGAATGGAGAAGTGAACGTTACATATATATAAAAAATAATAATAACAATCCACTCTTGCGAACCACATGACAAAAAAACAAAAAAATTTAAATTAAAAATAAATCTTTTACTTCCATGCTGTCGACACAAAATATAAAGTCATAGACACAGGAACACAGTAAAGGATAAAGGTAACTAAATGGAAAAGTAATTACACCTAAACGAGCAGATCCATTAGGGAGTCCGATAAATTCATTACGAATCCATCTGTCGATCCATTCACCGGGCGCGCGAACAAGCAATTGGCACATTAATTTTTTTTTCGCAGTTGACTTTTTTTTCTTAATCAGCGAGATATCAAGCGTGTTCCCTTCCATCATTATTGTCATTACGAAACACAGAGATTGAGTGTAATGGTAAAAAACCTTAGGGGACAATGTGCCAGATATCAAAGGTCACATGGCAAGAACAAAGAAAAAAGAAAAAAAAATACGAGGATAAGTCACATTCTCTCTCTCTTTCTCTCTCTCTTCTCTCTTCTCTTTTCTCTTTCTCTTTTCTCTCTCATATTCTCTTCCTCTTCTCTCTCTTTTTCTCTCTCTCTTCTCTCTCCTCTTCTCTCTCTCTCTCTCCCTTCTCTCTCTCTCTCTCTCTCTCTCTCTCTCTCTCTCTCTTCTCTTTCTCTCTCTCTCTCTCTCTAAATTTTCCACTGACCGAGGACATATAATAACACATAATAACATCTCTCTCTCTCTCTCTCTCTCTCTCTCTCTCTCTCTCTCTCTCTCTCTCTTCTTCTCTCTCTCTCTCTCTCTCCTCTCTCTCTCTCTCTCTCTCTCTTTAAATTTTCCACTCACTGAGGACACATAATAACACATTCTCTCTCTCTCTCTCTCTCTCTCTCTCTCTCTCTCTCTCTCCCTCTCTCTCTCTCTCTCTTTCTCTCTCTTCTCTCTCTCTCTCTCTCTCTCTCTCTCTCTTCTCTCCTCTCTCTCTCTCTCTCCTCTCTCACATAATACCACAACTATGAGTGCTCCATCCTATTTACTGAGAACAAAGTTAAATAAGCGTGTTGTGTACATGTTAATTACCAGCATTAGGCCTGCCGTGCCGCGTGACAATGTGTGGCCTAGATAATGCCTGACAAATAGGCCTGATAGAGGGGCTAAATATTTGGGTATCAGGTTTTTTTTTGAGGGGACAGGGATAGACAGGGAGATAGACAGATTGGGAGACAGGGATATATAGATAGATTGGGGATAGAGACAGAGAGAGACAGGGAACAAGACAGATAGAGACAGAAAGATATAGATAGATTGGGGATAGAGACAGGGAGAGACAGGGAGATAGAGAGATTGGGAGAAAGGGATATATAGATAGATTGGGAGACAGGGAGATATACAGTAGATAGATTGGGGATAGAGACAGGGAGAGACAGGGAGATAGACAGATAGAGACAGATAGATAGATTGGGGATAGAGACAGGGAGAGACAGGAATAGAGAGATTGAAAGGGATATTAGATAGATT
>JACEEZ010013685.1:7500-10359 GCA_016584305.1 Chionoecetes opilio
GTGTGTGGTGTGTTGTGTGTTTTGTGTGTGTGTGTGTTGTGTGTGGGCTCAGGTGATTCAAGCGAAGAAGATTAAAAATTTATTTACTACTCGCAAACCTGCAACGCTTAAGGAAGGAGAGAGAGAGAAAAAGAGAGAGAGAGAGGAGAGAGAGAGAGAGAGAGAGAGAGAAGAGAGAGAAGAGAGAGAGAGAGGGGAGAGAGATAGAGAGAGAGAGAGGAGAGAGAGAGAGAGAGAGAGAGAGAGAGAAAAGAGAGAGAAAAGAAAAAGAGAGGGGGAAAGAGAGGAGAGGAGAGAGAGAGAGAGAGAGAGGGAATTGGCGGGGGAAAGGGAAGGAAATGACAGGAGGGAAGGAATAAAAAAAGGGAGAGCAAAGGAGGGAAGGAAGGGGGGAAAAGGGGGAAGGAGGGAAAGGAAGGAGGGAGGGAAATGGGGGGAAGGAGGGAAGGAAGGGGGGAAAGGAGGAAAAAAAGGAGGGAAGGAGGGAAAGGGGAGGGGAAGGAGGGGGGAAGGAGGAGGGAAAGGAGGGAAGGATGGAGGGAAGGAGGGAAGGAGGAAGGAAGGAGGGAAGGATGGGGGGAGGGAAGGGAAGGAGGGAAGGAGGGAAGGAGGGAAGGAAGGAGGGAAGAGGGAAGGGAAGGGGGAAGGAGGGAAGGAGGGAAGGAGGGAGGGAAGGAGGGAAGGAAGAAGGAGGGAGGGAGGAAAATTGTCTTCACCCGAGGAGGGAAAGTGGAGGGAAACATAATCCGATATAATATTGAAGGAAAGTCTTGAGTTACGATCCTCTCTTAATCTTGGAGGAGAGAGAGGGAGAGAGAGAGGGGAGAGAGAGAGAGGAGAGAGGAGAGAGAGAGAGAGGAGAGAGGAGAGAGAGAGAGAGAGAGAGAGAGGGAGAGAGAGGGGAGAGAGAGGGAGAAAAAGAGGAGAGAGGAGAGAGAGAGAGAGAGAAGAGGAGGAGGGGAAAGAGAGAGAGAGAGAGAGAGAGAGAGAGTAAATGTAAAGATAAGCCTGAAAAATTTGGGAAATATAAATGTTAGAGATAGAAGAAAATATTAGGGAAAACCATAAATGACAAGAGAATTATTTAAAAAATACAAAAAGAAGAAATGTTTAATAAGGCAAGAAAATGGCAAATAAAACGTATAGTATCACGCAAAAAGTTGCTCAAAAATTTCTAATAGGGAAAACGTAGGGAAAGAAGTGTGGCATTACCATCAATACTATATGGGGTTAATGTGATAAATTAACAAAGCAAGAAATGGATAAATTACAGAGAATGAAAATGGGGTGTACGTCCAAATCTTTGGGGCACAGGTTTATACACGGGGGGCCCGGCGCTCCTAGGGAAGTGGGAGCATCCAGTGTTAGGAATAGAATAAGGGAGGGACAGTGAAGTACTTGAGGTATGATTAGTAGACGGGAATGACCTAGTGAAAAGGATAGGAGAGGAGATGATTTAGAAAAGACAAAATAAATGGAGGCAAGCTGTAATGAAAGATTTTGGAGAAAGAATGGAGTCATGAACCAGGGTGTGAGGTGTGAGACAAAGGAGAGTATAAGGAAAAAAATGAGAGAGTTGGACACAAAAGAATGGTGTGAATGAAATGAATGAAAAAACAAGTTTTAAAATATATAGAAAATGGAGAAAAGAGAAGGAGGCCAAGAAGAAAATATACAGCAATGACCAAGCTTAGAGCTACTGTTCAAGTTGCAGGACAAACAACCTACAACTAAACAACAGGAGGAGGTTCTGGGAGACGAAATAAAATTGTGATTTTTGTGGGGCGGAAAAGGAGGACTTAAAACATTTCTGCTATGGTGCCCAGCCTACAGTAATGAAAGAAAGAAAAGTGTGAGGGTACAACAACCTTAACTTAGAGGAGGAAGAGGATATAGTGGGGGGGTATTTGTTTGGAGAGGGGAATGTGGAAGAAGCAAAAAGAACAATCAACAGTTTTTGGGGTGACCAGAGAAAATAAGAAGAAAGAAAAAGAAAGAAACTAATAAGATAGAATAAGAGAAGAAAACCAAATTAAAGACCCAGACAGCAAGGAAGAAAACACGTCAGGGAGTGCCGTTGAAAAAGGCCTGACTCCCGACCAACAAATCAACTGAAAACTGAGAGAGAAGAGAGAGAGAAGAGAGAGAGGGAGAGAGAGAAAAGAAGAGAGAGAGAGAGGGAAAGGGGAGAGAAGGGGGAGAGAGGAGAGAGGAGAGAGGGGGAGAGAGAGAGAGAGAGAGGGGGATGGAAGAGAGATGAGGGAGAGAAGAGAGAGAGAGAGAGAATAAGAAAGAAAGAGAAATTTATGAATTTGCTTTGTTTGTCGACGTTTGCCTATCAAAAAGTTACAGCCAACTCTTCTCTTCACTCTCTCTTCTCCCTCTCTGTTCCTCTCTCTCTCTCCTCTCTTATCTGTCTCTCTCTCTATCTTCTCTCTCTCTCTCTCTCTCTCTCTCTTCTCTATCTCTCTCTCTCTACTTTACAGGACAAAATCCTCCAAAGAGTTTACCGATCATCCCAACTTTCCAGGAGAGGAGGAGGAGGAAGGAGGAGGAGGAGGAGGAGGAGGAGGAGGAGAAGAGGAGGAAGGAGGAGGAGGAAGGAGGAGGAGGAGGAGGAGGAGGAGAAGGGGAAAGGGGAGGAGGGAGGAGGAGGAGGAGGGGGGAGGAGGGAGAGGAGGAGGAGGAGGAAATTAAAGAAACGAATAAGGTTTTTTTGGAAGACGGGAAATTCTAATCAAAAATTTATTCTGAGCAAATTGGAGGACGAGGGGAGGAAGGAAAAAAAAAAAAAAATTAAAAGAAAAAGAATAAGTTGTGATGGGTCCATTAATAATTTAAACAAAAGACAAGAACGGG
>JACEEZ010013687.1:0-20709 GCA_016584305.1 Chionoecetes opilio
GTGCTTGTCCGTGACTGTTCGTCTGGGTTCGTCCCCCTTGAAAAGAAGTCTGTAAAAGGCCCCCCGCGTAAATTTCTTAAGTTTTTTTTGAGAGCATCTTGGTTTTTGTCCATTTTCCCTTTATGGTCCTTGCATCAAAATGTGGGGAACCATTCCCTTTTCACATGCTTAGGGCAGTTAAGAACAGATGGCTTTTCGCCTGTCTTTCTGTCCCCCCACCGACGTCACACTTTTCAACTCCTTTTATACACTTGTCCTTCAACCCCTTGGTCGGGTTCAACGTCGGGGGTTTTCTTCTGGCTTTTACGCTGCCTCCAGGCATGGATATATTAGTTAATGGCTCCAAATTTTGGAAGAACTTTTTGTTTTTGCGTTTTTTAAATTCAATTTTTTAAAAACCCTAATCAAAATGCTGTCCCCCCGCATTGTTTGGTTTGGGCCCCGTAAGTTGGGCGTCGCTTGGTTTTTCTGGGAACACCCCCAAAGGACACGAAACCCTGCTGTGTCCAGCACAGCTTGTGGGGAAAACCCCACATCGTTTGGGGGGGTGGGCATCACTGGGTTAGATTGCATTGTTTAACCTTTTCCCTCGACCGGTTTTTGGGGGAAAAAGGGATTGCTTGCCCTAAGTGCCCTTCCCCCAGAGTTTTTTGTTGAACTGGGAAGAGACGCTGGCCCCGCATCCCACTTGACGAAGAAAAAAATTATTTTGGACAAAGGTTTCTGTTTGGGGAGATGTGGGGGAATGTTTGTTGTATGCCGGGTTTGGGGTTTGGTTTCCATTTTTGAGCTTGTTTTTTTTTGTCCCAGTTTTTTTTTTTTCTGCAATTTGGGGGGAAATGGAATGTTTAAGGTTTTTTCCCCGCTCGCTGAAGGATATCTGATTTTTTGGGGGGGTAGAAATTTTAAAATTTGATGCACATTGCTTTTTTTTTTTAAAATTTTTTGTTTTTTGTGGATTCGTTTTAGGGTTTTGGATAGTAAAAGTTTTTCCCCACCGGTTTGGCTGGCCTTTTGGGTTTCCACTACGTCCAGTAGTTTTTTCCCCTTTGGGTTTTCTGTCCTGGGTTTTTTGAAAAAAACAGTCCCTTTTTTAGCGTTTTTTTTTTCCCGCAAGGGAGGATACACAGTGTCCAGTCTACAACTCCTTGGCCGTGCTCAAAACAAATTTTCTTCCCCAGGAAAAACTTCAGTCATGATGAGAAACCCTGTTTAAAAAACAAAAGGGGAAAAGAAAACAGGGAAAAAAAATCCAAAAATGAATTAAACTTAAAATTTTAATGGAAATTTTTTTTTGTTTTAAATAACAAATATTTCCCCAAAAAAAACCCCCCCCCCCTTTACCCTTTTTTAAAACCCCCGGTTTGTCCCCCCCCCCTATTTTCCCCCCCAAACATAGGATTAGCAAAAATTTTTTAAAATTTTTTTTTTTGGTTATTTGGAAAAAAAACCCCAAAATTGTAATTTAATTTGGGGCCCATTTTTTTAAAAACCCCTGGGGTTTGGCCCCCCAATTTTTTTTTTTGCCCCATCTTTTTTTTTTTTTAATTTTCATAATTTTTCCCCCCCCCCAAAAATTATTTTTTTCCCAAAAACCCCCCCCCACCCCTCCCCCTTTTTTTTTTTTCTTCCCCCCCCCCCCAAAAAAAATTTTCCCCCCCTCCCCCCCTCCCCTTCCCACCCCACCCCCCCCCTTTTTCCCCCCCCCCCTTTCCCCCACCCTTTTTTTTCCCCCCCCCAAAAACCCTGGGTTCCCTCCCCCCCCCCGGGGCCCCCCCCTTTTCCCCCCCCCCCCCCTTCCCCCAATCCCCCCCTTTTCCCCCCCCCCACCCAAATAAATTAATAAAATGCTTATATTTTTAAAGGAAATTTAATTTTTTTTTTTAATGGAAAAAATTATTTCCCTGGAAAAAAAAAACCCCAAAGGGGGGGTTTCCCGTTTTTTTAAGTCCCCCGGTTTTTTGTCCCCCCCAAAGGATCCCCTTTTCCCCCTAAAAAATAGGGATTAGCAAAAATTTTTAAAAAAAAATTTTTTTGCGGTTTAAAATTTAGAAGGGGAGAAATAAAGGGTCCCCAAAAATGTAATTTTTTTTTACGGGCCCCTTTTTTGGGGGAAAACCCAAATGGGGCCCCGCCATTTCCCCCGGGAAACACCCCGGCCCAAAAGGGAAAAAAATTGTTTTTTTTTGGGGGGGGGGGGGGGGGCCCCTCAGGGTTTTGACCCTTTTCCCCAAAATTTTTTTATATATTTTTGGGTAACCCCCCCCAAAATTTTTTGAAAATTAAAAAAAAATAAATGAAAAACCCGACCCCACTTTTTTTTGAAAAAGATTTTTTAAACCCAAACATTTTTTTTCCAAAAAGGGGGTTTTTGACCCCGAAAATAAGGGTTGGGCCCCCCAAGGCCCCAGGCCCAAGCGACGCCTTTCCCCACAATTAAAATTTTAAAAACTTAAAAACCCCGGGAAACCCGGGAAACCCCCCAATTTTTTTTTAAAAAAAATTTTCAGAAAATTAGTTCCCTGCCCCCCCAAAAAAAAATAAAAGTTTTAAAAAAATTTTTCACAGGGCCCCCCGTTTTGGGGGGGTTTTTTTAAAAAATGTTCCCCCCCGCCCATTTTCCCCAGAATTTTTTAAAAAAATGGGAAAACATTTTCTCTTTTTCCTTTGTTTTTTTTTCTTTTAAAAATTTAAAAACCAAGGGTGACAAAAAAATGATGGGTTTCCCCCGAAAAAACAAAACTTAATTTTTGGAAATTTTCCCCCAGGAACCAAAAACATAAAAGAAAAATTGTTCTCAATTAAAATCCCCTTTCCCCAAAAATAACAAAATGAAACCCCCAGAATTTTTTTAAACGGAAAATTTTTTTTTAAGAAAAATTTTATCAAAATCCCCTTTACTACTAAATTTTTTAAAGGAATACAGAAAATATTTTTTGGGGAATTTTTTTGTTTTTTTTAAAAAAGTGATGAAAGCAATTTCCCCCTCCCCCAAAGAATTTTTGCTTTTTTTATTTACCCCCCAAAAAATGCTTTTTTTTACAAAAAGAGTCCAAAAACCCCTTTAAAAAGGGGAACCTGTTTTTTACAGATGAAAAAAAGGGGTTTAAACCCCGGTTTAATTTATTTAAAGGGGTTTTTTCCCCTTTTTTTTTCTTTTTCTTTTTTGGGCCCCCCCAAAAAAAACACCTTTCCCCCCCCAAGAAAAGGGAAAAAAGGGTTAAAAATTATAAAAAAAATAGAAAATTCCCTTTTCCCCAAAAACCCCAGTTTTAAAGAAAAAGAGGTGGGAAAATCTTAAGAAAAATAAAATTGGGGAAAGAAATTTTTTTTTATATTTCTTTAAAAAGGGGTCCCTTTATAAACCTGGGCCCCCCGGCCCCCAAAAAAAAAAGGGTTTTTTTGGGTTTAATTTTAAAAGGCCCCCCGCTCATTTAGGTGGAAATTTTCCCCCTTAAAATATAAAAAAAAAAAGGGGCAATTTTTGACAAAAAAGGAAAACAAAGGGGGGGGGGGCACTTTTGGTGGGCCCGTAGGGATAGGGGAAAAAATATAAATTAAAAAAAAAAAGGACAAGAGGGTTTTTTAAATGGGGACAAATAAAAATTTTAAACTTTATAAAACCCCAAAGGGCCCCCAGGGGGCCGGGCCAAAAAAAAATCCACCCAAAGGGTTTTGGGAAAAAAAAAAAATGAGAAATAGCAGAGATTAAATTTTGCATAGCCCCCCCGAAATTTTTCCCGAAAACCCCAGTCCCCCCCCACCGGTTTAAAATTTTTTTTTTTTAAGGCCCAATTTTAGCCCGGTGGAAAGGTTTTTTTTTAGGGGGCCCGATAAAACTATTATTTTTTTTTGCCCAATATATTTTTAAAAATTTTTAAAAATTTTCCCCAAAAATTTTTTTTGTTTTTTTTATTTTAATAATTTTTTAAAATTTAAATTAATTTTTTTCCCTGTTTTTCTTTTTTTTAAAAAATTTTTAAATTTTTTTTTTTTTTAAACCCCTTATAAAAAGAGAACGTTTAAATGGGTTTTTTTTTAAAAATAGTATTTAAAATTTCACAATAAATTTCGTGGAAACCTTCTGAAAATAAAGGGGAAAGACGAAAAAAAAGGGGGAAAAATAGGGGGGGAAAAAAACCAGGTTTTATGTTTTGGGAAAAATCCTGTTTTTGGGGGGAAGAAAATTTTGGCCCCCCTGTATCCACCCCAAAAGGGGGGGTAATACAGGGGGGTTTTTCCCCCCATGGTTTTTAAATTTGGTTTTTTTTTATAACCCAATATATTGATACCCAGTTTTGGGGAAAACCCTTTTTGAAATTTTTCCCCCATGGGGGAAACCCCCAAAAAATTAGCAGGGAAAAGAAAAGACAGTGGTTGGGGTTTTTTCCCATGTTAACCCTTTAATTTTTTTTAATTTTGTTTTTTTTTTTGGGGGCATTAATGCCCCGGCCCCCTGATAACGACAGGGCCGGTTTTTAAAGTTTTGGGGGGAAATTTTCCCGCCACCCCCCCCTTTTTCGATTTTTTCCTTTTTTTGACAAAAAAAATATCCCCAGTAGTTTTTAGTGGGGCCCCCCCAACCCTGGGCCCCCCCCCTGGGAACCCCCAAACTTTAAAGAGGAAAACTAACCTTTTTTTTTTTGATTTTCACCCCAAAAATGTCTTTTGGAAAACAAAAAAAACCCCTTTTTTAAAAACCCGTCCCCCCTAAAAGTCCCCCCTGGGGTTGTTTTTTCTTTGGGGCGGGGCCCCCCCTTGGGTTTTTTTGGGGGCGAAAACGCGAAAAAAAATTTTTCCCCCTTCCCAAATTACCAAAAATTTTTTTCCCTAAAATCACAAATAAATTTTATTTTTCAAATTTTTTTTTTTGGTGCCCACCGGGGGGACCCAAAAAAAAAAACATGGCCTTTTGGGTTAAATTTAAAAACAATTTTTGGGAGTAATTGGTTTTTCAAAGGGGGTTCCCCAAATCCCCTTTTTTGGGGGCGGCAAAAAACCAAAAAAAAAAAAAAAGGCGGGGAAAAAAAAAATTTTTCTTTTTGGGTTTTTGGCCCCCCAACCTTTTCCCCAAAAAAAAAATGGGAAAAAATAACTTCCCCCTAATATTTCAAACCCCCCCTTTCCCCGGTTTAGTTTTTTAAAAAATCCCAAAATTTATGTTTTCTTTTCCCCCATCTAATGCCCGTCCCAAAACCCAATTTGGGCATACAATATATGGACTTTTCATACATTAATTTTTTTTAAAACCCAATTTTTTTCTCCCCCCCCCCTAGTGGAAAAATTTTTTTTCCCCAAATTCAAAACCCCCCTTTTGGGGGGGGAAAAAATCCCCGAAAACAATGTTTTTTCCTTTTTTTTTTAAAATTTTTTTAAAAAAGGGATGTAAAGGGGGGCCCTAGGGGAAAACCCCGTTTCCCCGTTTTGAAAGGGGAAAGGGGGCCCCTTTTACATTTGGTTAAAAAATTAAAAAATTAAACCAAAAAGTCCCCAAAACATATTAAGCTTTTTTTTTTTATAATTTTTTAAATATACCCGGGAAAAAAAAGGGCCCCGGAAAAGAAAAGTTTTTAATTTTTTATTAAAAAAACTACCCTAAAATTTTTCAGTCTACAAAAAAATTAAAAAATACAACCCTGATTAATAGTAAAAACCGGGTTGGCCCCTACCAAACCCCCCTTTTAGTTGGATTTCTTTTCCCCTCCCCCCTAGATCCTTTCCCCCCTCATTCCCCTCTGAAATTCCCAAAAAAATCCCCCCCCCCAACCCCAAATCCCCCGGGGCAGTTGGGCCCATAGTAAAAAGGAAAAAGGGCCCCCCCCCCCCCAAGAAAAAAAAACTGGCTCCAAAAATTTTCCCTTTTCCCCGGTTTTTCCCCCCCCCAGCCCTTTTCCCCAAAAAATTTTATAAAGGCTTTTTGGGGCCCCGGGGGAACTCGGTTTTAAAGAAGGCCCCGCCTTTTTTAAAATGGAAACCTGTAGGTTTAAAAACGCTTTTTTAGGTTTAGGGGGGGGGAGGGAGGGCCCCTGAAAAAAAGGGGGGGAAAAGTCCCCCGGGGGAAAGGGCCCCCAAACCCCGGGCTTGGGGTTTTGGGGGAGAACCTTTGTTAAATTTTTTACTTCGCCCCACCCATTTTTTTTTAGCATCTTGGCCCCCGGAACTGGGTTCACCCCGTTTGGGGGGCCCCCAAAACGCGCCCCCCACCAACAGAAACCCCCGTTTAAATTTTTTTTTCAGCGTTTTTTTTTGGACTTTTCTGGCTTTTTTCGGGTCCATCCTCCAAAAACCCAAGGGGTTTGGGCAGGAAAAAAAAAAAATTCATGTTTTTTAAAATGTACTTCCTTTTAAAGAAAAGAGGATAATAAAATTTTTATATTTTTACATTTTTTGGGGAAGGGTTTCAAAAAGTTTTAAGCCCCAAAAATTTTTCAGGGAACCCAACCTAAAAAGCCCTGGTTTAAATCTTTGGGTACTTTTTTGCAAAACGCTTTTTTTGAGTGGTAAATGGGGCCCCTTTTCCCCCTTCCCCCCTTTAAAAAATGGTGGGGTCCCCCCCCCACCCGAAAAGAAGAAACGTAGGTTAACCCCCAGGGAGCCGGTTTCGGCAAAATAGTCCCCCCCCATTTAGGGTCCCCCCCCCAAGGGGTCTTGTTTTACGGGTTTGGAAAAAGTTTTTGACAATTTTTTTTGGCGATCCCCGTTGGGGGGCCCCCCCCCCCCAGGGAAATGGGGGGAGGTTTTTTAAAAGAAAGGGGGGGAGTTTAATTGGGAAAAAAATGAAAGAAGAAAATTTCCCCCCCTTTCCGGCCTCCCCCCAAAGACCCCGGCCCCCCCCGGGCCCCTTTTAAATTTTTATTGGGTTCCCCCAGCAAAGAGTCCCCAAATAAAAAGGGAAAAAATTTTAAACCCCGTTCCCCCCTTTCCCCCCCTCCTTCCCCCGGAAAACCCGGGGGAGCCAAAATTTGGGGGAAAGTAAAACCCGACTTTTTTACCTGGAAAAAAACAAAAAATTTAAACAAAAAATTTTAAAAGACGATGAATTTTTTTTGGGGATAAAATTGGGGGGGTTAAAAAATTACTCCCCTTCCCCTAAGAAAAAAACTTGTAAACCAAAAAATGTGGGGAAAAAAATTTTTAAAAATTTTCCCCTTAAATTTAAAAAAATGTAATTTTTTAAAATTTCTTCCGGGCCCCCCCATTTTTTTTTAAAGAGAAAAAGTTGGGGAGGGTTTTTTTCCATCCACGATTTAGCATGGCAAAGGTTAAAACCCAAATTTTTTTCCCAAAAGGGACGTTTTCCCCCTCTGCTTTCCCCCCCCCCCCTTTTTAGCAAAAGTTTTTGGCACAAGGGTTTTAAATTTTTTTTTTTATCCCCCTTTTTCCCCCACAAAAAAGATTTGAAAAAACATAGGCCCCCCTTCCCCAGTGGAGGCCCCCTTTCCGGATAAAACCCTTTTCCCGAAAAAATGCCTCGGTTTTTCCCCGAATTTTTTCCCCCCGGGCCCCTTTAAAGGAAATCCCTTTGGGGTTTGGTTAAACTGTCTGTTTTTAGAAGTGGAAAAAATTCCCTTCTTTGAATTTCCCAAAAAGATCTTTGCAACCCCGGAAAAAAACAGATAAAATCCCGGGGGAAAAGGGGAGGCAGAGGAATTTGGGGGCAAGAAAACCGAGGGCCCCCCCCCCGGGGGGGGGCTTTGGAAAAAAAAATGGCGGGCCCCCCCCCGGAAAAAGGCAACACGTTCTTGGGGTGTTTCCCCTTTTTTGAGGGGGAAAATTTGGGGGGGCATTGCAAAACCCCTTAAAATTCCTTCCCCCTTTCCCAAAAAAAAAAAACCCCCTCAGGAGGTTTCCCCAAAAAAGGTGTTTGGGGACAGGGGGGCGAAGGTGGAAAGTAGCCCCATTTAGCTCATCCCAGTCGGGGGGGTTTTTTTTTGTTTTTAAGAAAACTGGGGATTTGACGGGAGAAACAGAAATGGCCCAAAAGGTTTTTTCTTTTTCTTTTTTGAAAATGAAACGAGCCCCCAAAAAAAAAAAAAAAAGGCCAGATTTTTTAAAAAAAATTTTTAATTTAAAAAAGAACCCCCCTGGGAAAACCCCTTGGGAAATGGGTTTTTACGGGGAAAACCCCAATTTTTTTTTGGGAAATTGGGGGGGTTGCTTGGGGGCCCCCCTGAGGGGGCCCCGCCCCGACCCCAAAAAGATTTTAAAAGGTTTTAAAAGGGTTTTAAAAATTAAAAAATACCCCAAATTCCCTTTTGTTTAAAGTTTTTTTTTTCTATAATTTATCAAATAAAAAAAAAGGGAAAAAACCCTTAAAAAAAATTTTCCCCTTTCGAGGAAATTGAAAAAAATAAGCCCTAAAAACCCTTTAAAATTTACTTTAAAATCCCTTTGCCCCCTTTTTTAAAAAAATTTGGGGGATTTCCCCCCAAATTTTATCCCTGGAAAAAGGGGAAAAATCAATAGAAGCGCAAAATTTTTTTAGCTTTTTTTATTTATATAATTTGTTTTTTTCCCGATAAAAAATTTTTTTTAAATCAAAGCCCCCTAAAATTTTTCCCGGGGTTTTTTAAAAAATTTTAAAAAAAAATCATAAATCGGTTAAAATTTTTTTCCCCCCCATTGATGATGTTTAAAATTTTTTTTGCTTAATATTTTGGTTTTTTTTTGAAAAAAGGGAATTAAAATACCAAAGGGAAAAAAAATTTGCGGGTTTTACCCAAAAATAAATAAAACCCCCAATCAATCGGGAAAAAAATTCCCCCAAGATTGATTTTTATTTTTTTAGTTAACCCCTTAATTTTTTTAATTTCCCTGGGTTCCCAATTAATTTTTTTCCCGATAACGAAATTAGCAATGGGACCGCCCCAATAAAAAATTTTGGGGCCCCTTCCATTGGCCACCCCCTTTTTATGATAAAAGGTTTTGGAAATCCCCCAAAGGGTTTTTTAAAATTTTGGCCCAAAAAGGGGGTTTTTAAAAAAAGAAAAAAAATTTAAAAATTAAATTTTTTTTTGCCCTATTTCCCCCCTTTAGAGTGCCCCCCCAAAAGGCCCAAAATTTTTTTTTAGCGGTGGTTTTTTTTTTTCTGTTTTTTTTTTTTTAATAAAAAATTTTTTAAAAAAACAATTTTTTCAAAGAATTTAAAAAATATATTCATATATTAAAAGGGTAAACCAGTCTAATATGAAAAAAGTTCCTTTTATTAAATATTATATATTTATAAAAATATTTTTTATTTATATATAAAATTAATAAAATAATTTTATATATATTTAATATTATATTTTAATATTAAAATATATATTATATGAATCCCCAGGGGCCCCCCTCCGACTTCCCTTTAAAAGGCCCCCCCGCCGGGTTTAAAGGGCCCATATTTCCCCCCCCCCTTTTTGGGGCCAAAATTCCCCCCCCGGTTTTAAAAGGGGGGTTTTAAAGTATTAGAAAAATGTTAAAAGAAAGTTGGGGGGTTTTTTTTAAAGGGAAAATTAGGTATTTAAAAGGGGGCCAAAGGGCTTCCCAAAAGGGGGAAACCAAAGCAAAAGCTGCCCAAGGTTTTTAAAAAATAACGTTCCCATGGCCCCCAAAGGGGGCAAAGTTTTTTTTGGGTTTTGTCATGTAGGCCACCTTTCCCTGGGTGGAAAAATAATTTTTTACCCTCTTTTTTTGCAGGGGTTCCATGGTTTTTTCGCAGTTTTTCCCCCCCTTGATAGGGGGCGAAGGAAAAAATTTTTCTCCGCCCTTCCTTTTTGGAACCTTTCCCCTTTAAAAAAGAAAAAATTTTTTTTGGCAAATTTCCCCCTTTCCCAAAAAAGGCTTCCCCCCTCCCCGGGAAAGGGAAAAAAAAAAACCTTTTAGCCCCCCCCGGGGGGAAAAAGGAAAAAACCAGACGCGGGGGAAAGGGGGGAAGGGGTTTAAAAGGGGGTCCCCTTTTTTCCCCCCCCCAAAAATGGGTGAAAGTTGGGTTTTGAAGCCTCCCCCCCAATTTGCTATGGGGGGGGTTTCCTTTTGGACAGGGCCCTTTCCCCCCCTCACTTTTTTTTGATCGGGGGGACCCCCAGGGTTCCAAAGGGGCCTTTCCCGGGCCCCCCTTTTGGGCACCTTCCTGGGTCCCTCCCCCAAAGAATTTCCCAAAACATTTCCAGCGTTCCCCCCCTTTGAAGAAAATTTTTAAACTCGACCCCCTGTTTTTTTGGGCGGAAAAACCAACCCCTGTATGCCCCCCCGGAAAAACCCTTTTGAACCCGGGCCCCGGAAAAAGCCCCCCCCTGAAACAAAATTTAAAAAGACCCCTTTTATATTGGGGGTTATTTTGGAAAAAAACCCCCCCCAAAATTTTTTTCGTAATTCCCGCTTAAATTTCCCAAAAATGGGAAAGGGGGGGGCCAAAAAATTAAACCCCGCCCGGGTTTTTTTGGGGCCCAAATTCCTAAACGGTTTTTTTCCCCCATGGTTTTTTTTTTTCAAAAGCGCTTCAAATTGCCCCCCGGGGTTTAGGGGGTCGTTGGGCCCCAAGGTGGGGGGGGCAACCCCTTATAAGAAAAAGGGCCAAATCCCCTTCCCGGGGGGGAAAAAACAGCCCCCAGGTTTGGTTTAGGAAAGGGAAATTCCCAAACCCCAAAAACCAAAAAAAACCCCTTTTTGAGGGAGTTAAAAGAAAGTACAAATTTAAAGTCCTTTCCCAAAAATTTTTTGGAATTTTATTTTAAAACCCCGAAAAGTTTTTTTTTAATTTAAAGAAATTTTATTCCAAAGGGGTTTTAACCCCCCTTTTTTCCCCCCCCCCTTATTCCCCAAAACAGTTAAAAGAATTTGGGGGTAAAGTTAAATCCCCCAGATTTTCTCTGGTTTTTAATTAAACCCCGGGGGAAAAAGTTCCCTTTTGGGCCCTCCCCAAACGGGAAAAAAAGAAAAAGGGGAAGGGCCCTCCCCCTCCCAAATTTCACTTTTAAAGGGGAAAAAAAGCTGGGGGGGGTTTTTTTCCCCTTTTCGGAAAAAACCCGAAAACCCCTGGAAAAAAATTTTAGAAAAGGGTTTTTTGGCCCCCGAAAAGAAAAAAAAAAACCAAAAGGTCGCCTTGGTTTTCCCCCCAAGGGTTTTTTCCCCCCCCTTTCGAAAAACCTTTTAATTTTTTCCCAAAAAGCTTGGTACTTCTGGAGGGTTTTAGAGTGGGGGGAAAAAGGGGTTTCCCCTTTTAGGGTGAGGTTCCCAGATTTTACGGTCAAAAGGACTTCCCCTCCGTTCAGAAAAAGGGCCCCCCAGGGGCCCAATTGGGGTTCCCATGCTTTTTTCCCCACGAATTTTTCTTTTCCCCCCAAAAAGGGGAGAACCCCCCTTCCCCTTTGCCTCACCCGACCGGGGTTTCCCCCAGAAAAAAAAAAAAGTAGGGACCCTTTAAACCCTAGGCCCCTTTCCACCCCAGGCCCCCGCTCTTCAAACCCGCCCCTGGTCCCCCCGAAATTTTAACCCCCCAAGCCAAAAAATTTTTGTTTTAACCCGATCCGCCGGGGGACTTGTTGCCCCCTTGTTAGTATACCCCCCTGTGTTCCCTTTCCCCGTATGGGAAAAATGTCCCCCGGAAAAGGAAAAAAATAAAAGGGGTTTTTTTTTTACCCTTTTCCCGGGAAACCTTTCCCCCCTCAGGGGCAAGGGAAAAATTTTATAAAACCCCGTTTTTAAGGGCCCCAAAAGTGTTTTTATGAAAATTTTTTTTCCTTTGGGGCCCCCCACTGCCCCTTTTGTGGCAAAACTTTTAAATTGGGGAAAAAAATGAAAGCTCTTGTAAAAACCCCCAGGGGAAAACTCTGTAAATTTTGGCCTTTTTTTAATGGGTTTTGAAAAAAAAAATTCCAAAAAGGGGTTTAAAATTCCTTTTTGTTGGTGCCCGCCTTTTTCCCGTTTTGGGAAAGAAAATAAAACCACTCAGCGCTGGCATAAGGCCCCGGTGGGTTTAAAACCCAAATTTCCTTTCCCAAAATTAAATTTCCATAGGAAACCCCCGGGGAATTTGTATTTTCCCTTTATGTGTTGGTTTTCCCCTACAAGTACCCCCCTTTCCCCGTGGAGGGTTTTTGAAAAATTTTTGCCAAAACCCGGGAAAAATTTTTGGGGAAAAACTCTTTTTGTATAGGGGGGATGTGACGGCATGTTGGTTTTTTAAAAATTACCCAAACTTTTAGGGGGTTTCCCCTTTTTCCTTTTGGGCGGCCCCCCCTTTTTTTTAAAAATGGGGCCCGGGGTTTTGTTCCTCAGGGCTTTACAAAAAACCTTGGTTTTGTCCCCCCCTGAAACCAAATTTTTCCACCAGCATGTTTTTAATACCCTTTTTAGCCATGGGAAAATTTGTTGGGGGGGGATCTTTTATAAATTGGGTTTCCCCCCTTTAAAAAGTGGAAAAAAACCCCGAAAATTTCCCCCTCCCCTAAGTTTAATTTTTTCTTTTTTTTCATAGAATGGTTTTTAAAACCCCAATCCCAAAAGGCCCTTTTGCCGTAGGGGTTTTCCCCCCCCCCAGGGTTTTTTGTTTTAAAAAAATTAAAAAACGGAAACCCCAAAGGGGCCCCAAACCGATGGAGAAAAAAGGGGGCCCGCCCCCCTTTTTCCTGCGTGGGTAAAGGGGGGCCCCGATTTGTTTTTGGGTTTCAAACCTTTTGCCAAAAAAGGTTTCTTTCCCGGCCAAACCTTTTCCCCCCCTCGCCCCCTTTGGGCCCCCAGCCCCCCACACAAAATCCCTTTTTTCCAAAAAATTTTAAAAAAAAAACAAAAGGGGCCTAACCTTTTTTCCATTTTTAAATCGGGTACCCTTTGGGGTTTTTTGGCCCCCGGGCCCCCCCAAAGGGTTTTTTGAAATCTTTAACCGATTTCTCAAGTAGGGAAAAATAAAAAATCAGTCCTTTTTTATCCCGCCCCTGTCCTTTTCCCCTTGGAAAGGCCCCTTTGGAAAGCCCCCGGGGTTTTTACTCCTTTTTGGGGTGGTTTTTTTATTTTTTTTCCCGGCGGAGAAGGAAGGGGGGAACATCGTGGAACAAAAAACCAATTTTCTTGGGGCCCCCCAAAATTTTTATGGGGCCCAAATTGGGTATGCCATTACAAAATGTTTTTTTTTGGGGGGGGTGCTGGTTAAAAACCAAAAAAAAATCGTAAAGCCCTCCCTTTTGGGAAGCCCCTTTTTAAAAAACTTTTTTATCTTTTCCAAATTTAAAATTCCCAAAAGGGTTTTTTTTTCCCCCGGAAAGGTTTTAAACCCAAAATTTTTTTTTTTTTCCCATAGTCCCCGGTTGGGGGAAAATGGGTTTTTTTTTTCTTTTTTCAAGTTCGGTTGGGGGTGTTAAATGAAAAAAAGGGAAAAAAGGGGGGTTTTGGAAAAGCTGGTTTTTTTAAACCCGGGGTTTTTGTTTTAACTAAAAGCCCCCCCCCGGGGTGTGGGGTTCCCACCAAAACCCAAATTTAAAAAGGTTTTCCCCTTTTTTTTGGGAAACCCGCCCCCCAAAGGGCCCCCCCCGACATTTTGGGGGCCCCCCCCCCGTTTTTTCCCGGGTTTTCCCTTTTCGCCCCCCGGTTGGGCCCCCAAAATTTTTGGGTTTTTTTGATTTTTTCCCCCTGGTGAGGAAACAAATTTCCCCCGCAAATTTGGAAAATGGGGAATTTTTTGGCCCTTTAAAAGGGCAAAAAAAAAAATTTCCCCCCTTTTCCTTTTTTCCTGTCCCGGGATAGAAAGAAAATCCCCCCCTTCCCCCCTTTTTTTCAAGGGGTTTGGGGAAACCGGATGGCTTTTTCCAAGGGTAAAAGGCCCTTTTTTTGTGTTTCCATTTATAGGAAAAAAAATTTTTTTGGGTCCCCTTTTGGTTTTTTCCCCATACCCTTTTTTTTTCCCAAAACTTTTCCTTTGCCAAAAACAAATTTTCAAAGGTTTAGAAAAAAGTTTTTTGGGGAAAAATCCCCCCAGCAGATTTACCCGTTTTGGGGGGGGGGGGAGAAAGGGGGGAAAGCTTTTGTGGAAAATAGAATCCGGTTTTTAATTTTATTCCCCGCGATTAAGGTTTTTTTTCCTTTTTGAAACGGTGGGGGTAAAAAAATGGGTTTCCCCGTGGGAAAACCTATCATCCCCCCAAGTCAACGGGCCCCCAGGAGGGGAACCCCCTGGTATCCCCGGGAGGGACCAAAAACTTTTCTTTTCCCTACCGGGGAGGTGGGGGGTTTTTAGAAAGGGGGCAACGCCCCTTTTGAAATTTTTCCAAAGGAAATTTAAAAGTAGATTTTGCTTAAATTTTTTTATTTTTGGGTTTTTTTCCTTCCCCCACCCTTTTTTAAAGATGGGCAAGGGGGGCCATAGTTTTTGGATTTTCCCAAATTGGGGGTTGTACGAATTTCATGAAAAAGGGGCCCCTTTAAAGGGTTTTTTAGATTGGGCTAAAATATTTTGTCCCCCTTTTTTTTTTCCTTTTCCTTTGGGGGCTAACCAAAAAATTTTAAATTTTTTTATTCCCCCACCACCCCGAAAAGAAACTAAAGGGGGTTTTACCACACAGAAAAAGGTTTGGTCCCAAAAGGGCCCCTTAAACCCTTTTTACACTATTTACTATCAAACCGGGTTTCCCCTTAAGGAGAAAAGGGAAAAATTTTTTGTTTTTAAATTTAAAATTTGTTTTACAGGTTAGCCGTTTCCAACATGAGCAATTCAAGTTTTTTTTTGGTTTTTGAGAAAAAAAACCATATTTTTAATTTTCCCAAAATATATATAACAAAAGGAAAATGGAAAAAATGGGAGCCAAAAAAATTTTTTTTAAAAAATGGAACCCCCGAAAAAAAAATAAATAAATTTTTATTTTTCTAAATGCCCCCAAAGAAATTTAAAATTGGGGTTAAAAAAAAAAAAATAAAAAAAATACTTAAAAACCCCAAGTTTTATCCCAAATTTTAATTTTATTTTGGGAAAGTTAAAATAAAATTTCCAAAAAAGGGGGGTGGGTTTCAGGGGAACCAAAATTTTAAGTATGATAGGTTTATATAAAAGGTTTTTGTAATTTTTTTGACCCCGCCAAATTTTTATGGGGGGGAAAAAAATGGAAAGAAAGAAATTTTTTTAAAAAAGGTTTTTAAAAGGGGGAACCCCCCGTTAAAAAGTTTTTATATTTTGTGAAGTTATTGGGAATTTTTTTGGTTTTTTAAAAATTTTTTCGGGCCCCAAAACCCCAAGTAATTTTTTTTTTCCCCCTTTTTTTTTGGTTTTTTTTTTTCCCCCTTCCCCTGACCCAAACCCCTTTTACCAATTTTCTTTTCATTAATTGTTTTTTTATAAAAATTTGGCCAGTTTTTTCGGGGGGGGGTTTTACGTGGGGCACCAAAAAATTTTAAAATTTTGGAAACACAAATTTTTTTTTGGGGAAATTTTAAAGGGGGCCTTTTTTTTGGGAAAATTTTGGGAAAGTAAAAATTTTTGCGATCGGGCCCCAAATCCCCAAAAAATGGGCCTTAAAGAACCCCCCGGGAAACCCCTTTGTTGACAGTGGTTTTTTTTTCAAATTGGAATTTTTTTTTTTTTTTTTCCCCCGAAAAATTTGTTTCATCTAAAAAAAGTAGGTTTTTTTTTAAAAGATTGTCCCCAGGGGGTGCCAAAAAGTGGGGGGGCCCCCCCCCCAATTGGGGCCTTTCTAGGGCCCCACAAAAACCATAAGAAAAATTTTAAAATTCCCCCAAACCTGGTTTAAAATTGGGAAAAGTGGGGGCCCAAAAAAAGGGGGCATGATCCAAAAACAAATTTAAAAAATTAAAGATATTGTTCCCCCAAAAAATACCTTTTTTTGGTTCCCTAAAAGGGAAACTAAAGGGGAAACATAAATCCAAAAAGCCCTTTACAAAATTTTATAAAAAACAAACGTTTTCCCCAACCCGGCCCCCGAATCCCCCCCGGTTTGGGGGGGCAGTTGGTTTTTTCTGTGAGCAACCCCAAACCCCCGGGGGGTATAAAAAAAAACAAACTGTAAACCCCCCCCCCAAATTATGGGGGGCCCACAATACTTTGCCGTTTTTAGCCCCCCCCTATGGGGTTTCCCTGGGGAAAGGGGCCCTTTACCCCCTGAAAAAAATTTGGGTTTTTCCGAAAAAATGACGGGGGGGGTTTAGCCCCAAACCCCAAAGGCAGTAAAAGGGGGCCCCTCCAAAACCCGGGTTAATTTTGGGGTTTCCTTTAAAAAAAAAAGCCGGGGTTTGGGGAAAGGGGGAAAAACCCTTTTGGGTGGTTCGAACTCCCAGAAAAAAGCCAATTCGATATTATTATTTCCCCTCTATCATCACCCCCCAAATTTCCCTGGCCAAAAAAAAACCCAAAAACCCCCCCATATTTAAACAAACCCCTTTTTTGCCCCGAAAAGTTTAAAAAGTTTTCAAACGAAAAACCCCTATGGGAAACCCCAAAAATTTTGGGTTGGGACATTTTTAAAAATATACAAAATTTAGACCCCGTAAACCCTACAAAGGGGGGGGAGCTAAAAGCAAAAAAATAATGTCCCCCCCTAATCCCCCGGGGGAAGGGGTGAAAGGGGAAAAGGGGGGAAAGGAAAAAAAGCATTAAAGGACATACAACCCGGGGGGGGGGGGTAAAGGGAAGAATAAAAGTAAAGTTAAAATTTAAAAAGGAAACCAAAACAAGGGGCCCAGCCTGTTTTTTGATACCTTTTTTCCCCACCAAATTTTAAATTTTTTCCCCAAATTTAAATTGGGCGGCAAATCCCTTTCCCCAGGGCCCCCCCCGGTTTAAAACCTTTTTTTTGGGGCCCCCCCTGGGGGGCCCCCCCGCTTTTCTGGGGGGCCCCCCCGGCCTTTTTCCCGAAAAACCCCGAAAAAAGGGGTTTTCCCCCGGGGGAAGAGGTTCAGGGAAACCCCGACGACCCTTGGGGGGTTTGGGTTCCCCCCCCGGGGGGAAAAAGGCCCGCCGGGCCCCCCCCGAGCCCAAATGCCCCCCCGGGGCCCCCGGAGCCTTTTTTCCCCCATCCCCGGGGAAAAAACCTCCCGGTGGGGTTTCGCCCATGGCCCCCCGGAAAGGGCCCCCCCCCTGGGGGTTTTTTTGGGAAAACCTTTCCCCCTTTTCCCCTGGGAAAATTTCCCCCCGGGGGCCCCCAAATTTTTTCGAAGGCTCCCCGCCCCGGCCCCCCCCCTTGGGGGGCCCCAAAACCCCCCCTTTCCCGGGAAACCCCCCCCCCGAAGGGGGGGCCCCCGGGTTGGCCCCTTGGGAAAAAAAATAAAAATTTTTACGGTTTTGGGGGGGGGATTCCCATGGGCCCCAGGGCAATTTTTTTTGCAAAGGAAAGGGCCCCCCCCCTACAAAACCCCCAAAGAAGGGGGAGGGGCCCAATCCGGGAAAAATTGGGGGGCCGAACATCTCCAGCAGGGGGCCCCCCCAAAAAGGGTACGCCACGGGAAGGGGCCCAAAGGGGGGGAGCGGGCCCCGGCCCCCCCCGTTCCCCACGGCCCGGGGGGGGGACCCCCCCCCCGGGAAGGGGGGGGGAGGCAACAAACGCCAAAAAACAAATGGGGGGGTCCCCTTTTAAAGCCCCCCCGGGAAAAGACCCCAAAAAAAGGAAAAGCGAGGCCCCCCGGGGGGAAAAAAAGGAAAAAAATTGGGGGGGAATTTTCCGGGGGGCCGGGGGGGGAGGTGGGGCCCCCCGGTTTTTGCCCCCCCCTTTGGGTGGAAAAAAGGCAACAGAAAAAAAAAAGCCCAAACAGGGGGGGCTGGGTTTCCCCCCCCTGAAAGTTTTTAGGCGAAAGAGTTCCCCCCTTCAATGGGTTTCGCCCCCCCACGGGAGGGTTTCCCCCGGGCCCAAAAGCCGGGGGTTTTCCCCGGGGGAATTCCCCGCCAAACCCCCCCCGCGGGGGGAAACCCCCCCAGTTTGGGCCGGGTTTTAAGAACATTTGGGCCGGGGGTCCCCCGGAAGGGGGAAAAAGGGCCCCCCCGGGGGGCCTTTAAAACCCGGCCGGGGGAACCCCGCTTCCACGGGCCCTTCCCCCCAGGGGGGAACCGGGGGCTTTGGCCCCCCCAATTTGAAACCCCCTTGGCCCCCTGTTTGGGGGCCCTCCCCCCGCCCCGGGTTAAAAGGGGGGCCCCTTTTTTGGGAAACAAAAAAGGGGTCAGCCCCAAATAAGGGCCCAAACCCGAGCGTCCCCCAAAAACGGTGCCCGTAGGAGCCACCCCGGGGCGGCCCGGGGGGGAAACGTTCCCCCCCCCGAAAAAAACAGGATTTCAAAGCGGAGAAAGGGACCCAAACCCCCCCCCCCCATCATCCCCGGGGCGGGCCCCCCCCCACCCCCCCCCACCCCCGGTCTGTGGGAAAAGGGGTCCCCCCCGCCCCCCTCCCAGGGCCCAAACCCAAAGGCCAAAAAGAAAACCCCCCCCCCGGAACCCGGGCCCGGGGGAGGCCCTCGGTTATCCCCGGGGGCCCAAAGCCAAAAAACAGGGGGGGGGAGGAAAGGGAAAGGGGGTTTTTTCCCCCCCCGCAGCAAAACCCCCGGGAAAGGGAAAGAAGGGGGGGGGAAAGGGAATATGGAAAAACCCCCCAAAATGTTGGGAAAAATTGGGAAAAAGGGGGGGCCCCCCCCGGGGAAAAAAAGAAAACAAAAGGGAAAGGTTGGGAAAATCCCCCCCCCCCGAAAACCCCCCCGCCCTTCTGCAGGGTAAAAAGGGCCACATTCCCCCCCCTCTCCGCCCCGAAAACCAAAATTTATGGGAGTTCCCCCCTCGTCGAAACCCCCGGGCCCCCTCCCCCCCCCCCCCCCCAAAAAAGCAGAGGCCCCCCGGCCCCCCGGGGGAGAGGGTTTTGGAAAATGGGCCCCAGTTCCCCCAGGGGGGAAAAAAAGGGGTTTTTCCCGGTTTTTTTTTTAAAATGGACCCCCCCCATTCCCCCGCCAAAAGGAAAGGGGTTTTTCAAGATCCCCCTTTCCCCCTCCAACCCCCCCCAAAAATTTAAAGGGAAGGGAAAAGGCCCGGGGGGGACGTTTTTTAAAGGGCCCCGGGGGAGGTGCCCCCCCAACCGAAGCAAGGCCGGAAAGGGCCCCCCCCCAACCCCCGCAAGTTTCCCCCGTTTCCCGGGGCCCCCCTGGGAAATGCCCGGCCCCGGGGGGGAAGGGGGGAAGAAAAAAACACCCACATATCCTCCCCCCACCGTCCCGACGAAAACCCACGGCCCCAAACCCCAAAAAAAAAAGCAAGGCAGAGGTTCCCCGGGAAAGGGGGTTGATGAAGGGGAAGGAGTTTTGGGGCGGGCCCCCGCCCCCCAGGCCCAAAAAGGGGCCGGGGAAACCCCGAAAGGCCCCGGGTTTTGAAAAGGGGGGAGGAAGGAATTTGGGGCCCCGGTTTTTCGGGGGGACTTTAAGGCCCCCTCCGCCCACCCCAAAAACCCCCCAAAAAAATTTTAAAGGTCCCCCGAACCCCCTTTCAAAACAACCCTGATTTTAAAAGGGAAATCAAAAATTAGCCCCCGGGTCGAGTTAATTTTCCCAAAAAAAAATGTTTTTTTCCCCCCTTTTTTAATCCGTTCCCCCCCCTCCCCCTTTTTTTTTTAAATTTATCCGCACTCCCCAAAACGGGAAATTCCCCGACTTTTCCAAAAAAAAAAAAACTGACGACCAGCAGACGACGCACCAAGGCTCGGCGAGGGGTCAAGTTGGGAAAAGCTTCCAGCCCCTTTGCCTGATACAAAACAACAGAGAATCAGAAATAAATATAGTACTTGAAAAATTTTTTTGGGTGTTTCTGAATATTTTTTTTGCGAATTATGGCATATACTTGCAAAACCCTTCATGGATACAGCAAAAAAACTGTGCCTTTGCAGAGAGCTTAGAAAACCCAAAATTCCCCCAACCCTATTGACCATGAATGTTGTTTTGCAGCGCCTGGCAGTGGGCGGGGTGAGAAGGACCCGCGGTTGTGAAACACAGTCTTGTGGGGGCCCCTCTCACCCCCCAAACTGCCAGGGGTTTGCCCCAGCAGCAAGTTGGTGGCATTTTTTCACCCAGCAAGTTTCGCGCCACGGCTGGAATGAAGCTGTTGTTTTTTCCCGCGTTTTTTTTACAAAATCATTTTTTTTTTTAGGGAAAATAAGGCGCGAAAATGAATTATTTTTTTTTTTGTGATTAGGTATTTTGAATGAACATTCAACATAATTTATGCAAAAAAAAAAAATGGGTCTGGGACGATTTCTTTAAGGTCAAAAGGCCGAACAAAGGGACAAACTTGCAAAGCAAGAAAAACGCCCCACTCACCCCACCGGCGAGGAGAATTGCCCTACCCATCACTGACGGGACGAGCCACGGATCGCCGAACAACCTGCCCCCCCCCCCAGCCCGCAAACGGAGATGGGGAGGGGGGGGGGAGCGTAGCCCCCAGGCGCCAAGAAAACACTACGTTCCCCTCCCCTTCCTGGAAAAGGAAAGGCAAAAAAAAGGGCAGGGAAAGGCGGATCGTGAAGCAAAAGCCACAAGACAAAGCTCCGGGCGCCGCCTCGAACAATGCCCACTCCCTCTCCAGTAGAAGGGAGAAGTGGAATGATGAGGGCCTGGTCAAACGACCGGAAAATAGTCGTGAGGGGGAGGAGAGGAGCGAACGCCCCCCCATACCCCCACCAACACGAAATAAAACCCGTGGGGGGCAATGGGCACCGCCGAAGCTCTGGAAGGCCGTCCATAAACACGCAAAACAAGGGTGGAAAAAGTTCA
>JACEEZ010013688.1:0-29609 GCA_016584305.1 Chionoecetes opilio
TTTTCCCCGTCTTATTTTCCTTGTCGAGCGAAAAAAAAAAACTGCCCCGGGAAACGGTGTCTCAAAATTCGGCCAAAAATTTCCAAATTACGCAAAAGAATAACCCCAATATAAAACGAAGGAATCATGACTTTATGACTTTTAGTGTGAACTCTCATGACATTTGATAAAATTGTAGTTTTCATATGAATTATATTCTCAAAATTTTTTTAATTTTTTTTTTTTTTTTTAAATAAAATATATATTATATTATATATATATTTTAATATAAAATAAAAAATTTAATATATATTATATTAAAATTTATAATAAATATAAATATATAATATATAACTAAAATATATATATAAAAAAAATATAAATAAAAAATTATCATATAAATATATATAAAATATAAATAATAATAAAAAAATAAAAAAATATTAAAAATTTATTAAAATTATTTTATAATACAAAAAAATATTTTTATATATATATTTTATATATATATAATATAAAATATATATTATATATATATATATATATAATTTTAAAATATTATTTTTAATTAAATATATATATATATATTATATATATATTATATTATTTTTATAAATATATATAATTTTCTTTTATAGGGGTTCCTGGAATAGAAAAATTTTAAAAGGGGTTCTCCAAAGGTTTAAAAGGTTGGGGAAATCCTGCGTGACTGATAAAATCCTGCTGCGCCCGGGAAGTGGTATGGTACAATGAGGTCACACCTCTGCTACTTGTCTCACACACACACACACCAACACACACACAGGGGGCCCACACACTGGGTCCTCCGTACTGAGTAGTAGTGAAATGCCCTTATTCGGGAGATAGTAGAAAATTTTTTATTTAAAACCCCGAGCTATGTCTTGCAGTATTTTTTTTTTCTCTTTGTCACGGTGCAAAATCGCCCTCTATCATTTCCGCCAATTTTTAATCATTTGTTTCCTACGCGCCCATTTTTGTTTTTTCTTCCTTTTTTTTCCCCCATTTTTTTCCCTTCCCTTCTTTCCTCCCCTCTCCCCTGGCATGCCGTATGCGAGTCAAAATTCGCGGAATAATTATTTCCCCGATCAGTGATAACTAATGTATTCAATTTTTTTCATTCTTTTCCCAAAAATTTCTCAATTTAGAAACCCCCCCCAAATTCCCAATGTCTTTCAAAATAATCCCCTCGTTATCAATCATTTCTGAATGGTTCTTAGTAAAAAAAACGCGCTAAAAGAAAGCCCCAAACCCCAAATTCTAAAAAACATTCCATACCCCCTTTACTTTCCCGAATATGCGTTCGGGCTGCGCATTTTCATAAAACCATCCTTCTTGATATTAGATTTTAAAATATTAAATTTTTCTACATCAAAAAACAGGTTTGTATTTTGGAAAAGCCTCTTCTGAGGGACGCGGTTTTTCATTTCTTAAATATTATTTCGGTTTAAAATTTTTTTATTTTAGGCACGGCGAAACTTTTCAAACAACTTCCCCTTTTGTGCGGGAAGGCCATATGCCCCGAGGGTCAGTCGTCTCTACGTTTTGTAGGTAAGACATCTGCACCTCGCTCCTGTTTTCCCCCCTTATATATTAAAAATCTATATATTTTTTTATATAATATAGGTACAGTCATGTCAAATAACGCATAGAAGGTCAAGCCCATCCTTTTAAGTGTTTTTAACGAGAGTCGTCTCTACGCTTCATTGTAGGCTCGCTCGTGTTCTCTTCAAAGCCACATGGTCTTACTGAAACACAAAACAACTTTTTTCTCCTCATATTCTTTCTCTACTAGATACCTATCTTCCATGTGTGATTTATAAATTTAATGGTATGTTACCTAAATGTAGGGCAATTCACTGAATAGAAATTCTAGTGAAGGAGAGTTATGCTCATAAGAGTTTTCTCTCATCATTTAGGAAGAGTTCCTAGGTCAGGGTGTAAAGTTCCTTTTCTTATTTCCGAGTAGATTTTTTCTCGGTACATGTTAACCCTTATATGTTGGATATGATCTCAAGCAAGAGACATACTATGTCACTATGAATAAATAGGATGATGTTTCAAATATAGTTCTTGTGTTATTATAAAACCCAGGTGATTATTCTGTTTTAGGACATAATTCCCCACACTTCCCAAAAGAGTTCCGCCCTTACTCGTATAATTCCAAACCCTACCATTTCACGACTAACCAAGATCAAATCTAAAAAACTTTAATATTAATCAAACGTGCCCAAGGGGAAATCATAGTAAACTACTCGCCAAGGGCTGGTGGCAGCAAATCCCTTTTAAACCTAAACATTATTATCCTTCCCCCTTAAGTACGTCCCCTTCGCAGTACTCTCCGCAGTGAGACGTGGTCATACTATAAATCATATAGTGAAGTCAGAAGACTAATTAAATTCTTCATTCAAGTTGAAATCATTTATCAAATCATCCCAAATAATTCATTCAAGAACGTTGACTATCATAAAACCCCCAAAAACCAGCAACACAGTAGCACGCTCGGTTTCACAACCGAGAAGTTCCGGGTTCGAAACCCCGGGTGAAGCGGAAGAAAGGGCGTCACCTTAAAACCCAATACACACACACACACCACGCACACACACACACAGACACAAAAAAACAAAACACAACATACACACACAAGGAATTTCGTAGCGTAGTGGTTAGCAAGCCATTTCACCAAAACCGTGAATTCAAGGGTTCAATCCCCGGGAGGAAACGGAGAAAGATGGGCTGTCTCCTTAAAAAAACCCCAGCCCCCTTTCCCACCAGCAGTTTAATGGGTACCGGATGTTAGCCGAAAGGGTTTTTTCCCGCCTCCCGGGTTGGTGGCTTTGGTCAACAAGCACTAAGGAAGCAAAAAATATTTTAGATACAGAGACGTGACTATACGTTTTTTTTTTTTTTTTTTTTTTTACATCTTGGCTATAGCACCTGTAAAGGGAGTGACCTCCAGGGATGGGATTTATAGGGCCTTGCAGGTTCACTAGAGGGGTGTGATGGTCGGCCCTCCGCCCGTGGTGGGCGCAGGTAGGGTTTTTTTTATAGTGAAGCCTGTGAGAGGCTTTTATGGGGCCCCCACCCTGTGTCCTCCCGATGCACTCGCAATCGAAGGTAGAGTTAATGGGCAGGGCATGTGGGTGCCTTAGGCCACTCGACGTGTGGCAGAAATATTTGAAGTGGATTTATGGGTTTCACCTCTGGATCGAACTCGGGTCTTCGAGAACGCCACCCGGTGACGCTAACCACTCTGCTACCGTCTCCCCCCAAGTGTAGCTAGGCCCTGTAAAATACAGCTATAACACACACACCACAGCACACAACACACACACCCACAACCACACACAACACACCACACCACAACACACAACACACACACACACCACACAACAAAACAACAACACACCACAACACAAACGCACACACAACACCACATAACTATAGTTATATATGTTAAACATAACGTACAATAAACATATACGTATAACAACAGTTTGCTCCGCGCGACTGCCCTCTATATATGGGGGATCATACGGGCGGCCGCATGGGGAACGGCGGCCGCATAGGGTGGTGACCCACACAACAAAACCCTACACACAAACAACCCCCTTACACACAACAATTGGTGATAGTGATGAAGTGAAGCACATTGTCTAACCGCGCTCCTCTCACCCGCACTGCCAGGCGCTGCACAAAACATATCATGGCCAAATAGGTCAGAAATGGGTGCTAAGCTCTCTGCAAAGGCACAGCTTTCTTGCTGTATACATGAAGGATGCAAGTATATCCACATCGCAAAAAAAAAAATCTATCAGAAACACCCAAAAATCTTCAAGAACTATTTTTTTATCTCTTGTGTTTACGTGCTTCTGATCAGCGCGGAGAGAGGAGGCCTTCCTCCTCTTACGTCACCGAGCCGTGGCGCATCGTCTGCCAGTTGCCAGCAGCGTTTTCGAAGCTCGGGGAATTTACAGATTTTGATTGCGGATTATTAAAAAAAACGGCTGACTAGGATGCAAAAGTGACAACATTTGTTGATACACTCGATAATGGCTATACTCTAACTACATCAAATCGGGAAATGATGAAATGGTCTGGACGATTATTTTAAATTACTTAGCATAGTGTTTACCCTAGAAATTTATATACAGAGAACAGAAGTTTTCAGCAGTAGTAGTGGTGGTGGTGGTGGTATTGGTGCCTCTTCTTCTCACTTTCCCTCCTTTTTCCTCATACATTGATTCACCAAGAAACCACCACCCCCAAACCACCACCATCACCAGCGGCAGTCAAGGTGAATAAGATGTTTTCTCTCAGCCCACGATCAAAGAAGACATTTTATTCCCCGCGCTTTTTATATTTTATATATATATAATTTTATATATAATAAAATATTAATATATATATATATATTATATATATATAATTATATATATAATATATTATAATATATATATGTATATATATATAATATATATAAATATATAAAAATATATATAATATATATATAATTATATAAATAGTATATATATTAATAAAATTAGGGTGGTTCACTTTTATAGAGTAAAAAATTCAAGTGAACTATTCGTTTTTGCACTCGTGAATTATTGTGGGGGTTCTTGAGAAACTCCCAATTCAGAGTCTCGTCCAAATAAAAGCATGTTGAGGGGTCCGCACCGAGTGTTTCGAAAGTTTGCTCTGCTTCCCCTTAGCATAGTGTACCTACCATACCAGTTTTTGGGTGGGCTCCTTTGCCTTTAGATATACTTCTTGGCGATGGCAACTCGTTTGGTGCATACCCCGACGTAGTTTTTTGCTGTATTAGCTCTGTATTTATAATGTCAACCCGGGAAGTAAGCAAAAAAACACCTCTTTTGTCCTCAGGTCAAAATGCCGTTCAACTCGGAAACAGACTGGCTGATTTTGTTGGCCCCAAGCCCCTTGAAGCCCTCAGCCAGATTGTCCTTCCCAACAGGGGAAGATGTTCTGCGGCGACTCTTCTGGTATGGATCGAATAGCAAGGACAATCGAAAAGCTGTCATCGACGAAGTCGCAGAGTTTGGGAACGGGCCCATATTCCTGTTGTCCCGCTGCGATCAATCATGAAAAACTGAAACCCTCGTCGGGAAGTACGAAGTTCGTAAAAGGCGAAAAAACGTCAATCCGAGGGGACAAGGTCTCCGACGGCCCCCCTCCAGGGAACACTTGGCGTCACTGTTCGACTTTCCCCAGCCCCTGCCACTTCTTCCTCCATGATCCACCTCAAACAGAAGGACAAGGACTTCCTCGACGACCAAAGGGGCCAGAGGAAATAGTAATGAGTACTGTTGATAAGGAGAGCATGGCAAAAGAGTCTAGGAAACTTTGAGAAGGTTGGCTGCTGAGAGAAGGAGGAAAGGAGAAGGAGTTTAGCAGAGACTTTGGGAGAGGGAGAGTGATTGAGTTGGTGACCGGGATTTCCGCCACTGCTAAATTTGTGCTGATTCATAAACTTCTTCGTCCGACACCAAACTCTTCTGCTCGGGAAGCGCCCGCTGTCTCTGCTTCTCGTCCAAAAAAGGCTAAAGGGATCACGAAGGAGGTGGCAGCAGCAGCTGACAGGGTCAAGTTGACCTCTCGCGCAGCCCCCACGTCTTCTCTCTGCCATCGCTGCAGACCGGGGGAGTGCTGAATCCGTCCACCTCGTCCATTTCGCCGACATCGGAAAGTGTTGCGGAAGGAGACGCAGAAGCAGCCGTCAAGATTATCGAAACCAAGTACAGGAGCACGACGCGGTTCTCATCCTTCTTTTGGGGAAACGGGAAACCTCTGCTGCCCGGATCAGAAAGTCAAGGTCATGTCGATCGCTTGGGCCATCGTTGTCACACACCCCCGGGTCCTTGAAGGAGAGAAGCTCCTGGCTATCCCTGCCTTGCCATCCGGTACCGGAGAAGCACTGGCCAGCAAAGTCGAGGAGACCATCAGACCCCTGGAATCGAAGACAGAGTTGGAGGCTCTGCTTCGACACCACCTTTTTTCAAACACGGGCTTCCCCATGCTGGCTGTTGCACACTCCTCGAACAGAAGGTTAGGTGGGTTCCGTTGTTGAATTTGGGCGTGCCGCCACCCAGTTATGGAGCTCATCCTGGCCTAAAGCCTTCAAGGCCAAACCTTCGGCGACGCTACGTCCGGCCCAGACGTTCAAACTATTCAAACGGTTCCAAAAGAAGTGGCCCACTCTCATAAAACCAATGCTACGATCATCACGACCCACGATTGGCTGACCATGACGAATGGAAGAGGACGACCCTTGAGGCTCTTGCCAAAGGCGGCCGCAACGACAAGAGTCGATTATAAAGAGTTAGCGGAACTAACCGCAAAGGCCATTAAGGGGGAGGTTCCCACACCCCTTTCCCAAACCAGGAGCTCACCACTACGCGAGATGGATGGCGAAGGCGATCTAAAACCACGCTCAAATGGGCGATGTTCAGAACGAGTTTTGAACTCACGCGCCCGGACTGCGTGAGGGAACTGCGTACCTCCAGAAGATGAGTGTGTTTCATCATCCTAATCTACGCCCGTGCCTGGGTTTGAGGCTCCCTTGGCCGCAGGACGCTCCTTTCAACGATCTCACTCTCTTCCATGATCTCCACAATACAGAAACCTCAACTCAAAGATCTCGGAGACCCCCGGTGAAACCTTCAAGCGGCACTTTTGGGTACTTTGGGGAACGAACCTTGTTGGTCTTGCCTTGTTCAGCGACAAAGTCACGAAACGAGGAGAAGACCAAGATGGTGGAGAAGCTGGCCATTGACAAGGACCTCGACAAGAACGATGGACGACAGCACTCCAAGATCCTTCTTCGGTCACTTTGAGTGACCTTGGGCACCAAGGGGTCACTTTTCTCCTTCACGGAACTGAAGTTGGATTCTCCTCGTTTCTCCAATCTCCTGTGCTCAGCTGGAAGGAAAAAGAGGCGTAAAACCCAGGACAAGGAGACCGTCCAACATCTGGCGTGACCATGATCCTGCGGAACGGGCGATCAAACTTATCACTGATTATTCCCAAAATCCTCACCAAGGACGAGACGATCGACAAGCTCTCCTGCAAAACTGTCGAGCGCCACCGAACGGCTGAACCTGAACCCTAACTAATCTTCAGAAGAATATACAAACGTTTCAATCGTTATTTCAGTCATTTGAAGTTTTAGGTTTTAAGAGAGTCCAGGAAATGTGCCATTCCTATCACTGTTCCTTGTATAGTAATCAAAGTAATATTCATCCTTGTATTACACTCTGTATCGTGAAATGTTCCTAGAATAGGGTTTGTTACCTCACTTCCGAGCAAATAGTTCCGTTTCTGTGGCATTTATAAATTGATGTGATAAATAAACCCTTTAAGAAATGAATATTTGTATTGTCTCGAAAAAAACAACTACCCTGTGCGAACCCTAAATCTTTAAAAATTCACATTTAAACTTTTTTGTGCTTTTTGTTTTTGCCATTTCCCTCACATAATTCATGGGTGCCGGGAAGAGATTTCCAAAATTTCATTTTTTGAACCACCCTAATATAATATATATATCTATATATATAAAATATATATTATATAATAATTTTATATTTTATAATTATATATATATACGTATAATATATATATATATATATATATGATTATATAATATATATATATAAATTTTATATATAATATAATATAATATATATATATAAAATATAATATATATATTATATATTAAAATATAAATATATATACGTATATTTTATATATTTTAGGTATCCTTATATGAGGGTAAAAAAATAAAATTAAGAATTCTTAACCCTCTCTAGTCTGAAACGAGTCCACCTTGGGCTGGAAAACGTCACAGCCAAAATTATATATTGTTTTAAAAATATTTAGGGGGTAGTCCAGAGGCCTTTAACATTATGCATTCTAATGAATACCCAGGTGTACAATTCCCCAGTCCCCCCCTCACTCTATAGTAAGGATATCACGTATAGGTGGGTATTATCTGCTCAAGGCAGGGGTTTTCACAGGCACCACTCCTGCCTCATTGTCGCTGGGTTTGGGCCAGCACGGCCTTCCGGCGTCCGGGAAGGTGTGCAGATGATGGACTACCACTTAAAGGAGGAACTGAAGCTGTTCCTCGTTTTTTATCGGCAGGGCCCGTTGAACTATGGGATGAGAGCTACGCTCAAAGCGTGGTCGTTACCACTTTAGGGTCTTCAAGTTGGTCTTGCGTAGCACGAAAGTTCGATTTGTTCCCCAGATAAGGATCGCCTCCAAATAGTCCGTGCAAAGATGGAGCTTCTCAAGAGGCGCACAGAGTCTTTCGGCGAGGCGAATGAATCAAGCTGCTCACAACAGGTCGCAGATCCCGGCTACAGCGCTTTCAAGCTCCTCCTCTTCGTCCTCCACTTGCCGCTTCATGCTTCTCCACATCCGCCTCTTCATCGCCAGAATACTCACGCTTCGTCAAAAGGGTCAGCCGCGAGCTCCTCCGAGAGATACCACAAGTGCGTTGTAAAGCTTCCTCCGATGTGGCCGTCGAAATGGCTGAATTGGTGTGCCTGTAGTTCAGGAGGTCTTTCATCAGGTTCAGGTTCGCGCCGCGTAGTTGGACTGCACTACGGCAGTGAACCACCATTCCACGTAGACGAGGATGACAAAGCCAGCACATCTCCCGTAGGCCTTTCCTCCTTTGCAGTCAGCTTGAACTGGCGTCGGAGAGGCAAGACCTTGATTCGAGTGAAGATTGCCTTCGACATCCAGAGGGCGTGGTGTTTGGGCCCAGGGGCGCGGGAAACGGACTCCTCGAGGAGGAACAGCCCCGGGGAAAACAGGATGGCCCATTTCCCCAGTATTTCCAGGTAGTCGTCCCCCGTGGCTGATGGGCTCCCAATGACTGTGGCGAACTCAATATGCGCTCGCTCCCGCGAATGCGCGGGGGGGACCACATATCCGTCATCTCGGACTCGCAGGTCCCTCGCAAAAACTCCCAGCCGGCCGGAATCTTTTGAAGAGGAGCCATCGGCCCAGAGACCCCCCATAAGGCCTTGAAGGAAGCGGCAAGGAGACTCCATGACTGGTGTGGGGCACCGAATGGAGGAGGTCTCCCCCTATCTTCTGCTCAATGAGAACCAAGCGCCTCCCGGATGCCCGGGGTTTTTACGTGGTATCGAAGCTTAGAGCTGCGATCATTCAGTGCCCCCACGGGTCCGGGGCGTTACCACCTTGGGCCCTGACCCTCCCTGTTCCAAGAGGGGATCGGGGGACTCCCGGGAGTGATGACTCCCGTCCGGGAAACCCAAGAGGGCCCAGGCGTCACTTGCTGCTTCGAGGTCAGGCGAAAAGGAGCTTTCCCCCAGTGGACTGTCAAGGGATTTTGGCCCTTTAACTTCTCGGGGGGTTGATTTGAAAAATCCTGGCTTTCATCCTCTCCCTTCGGGTTTATGTCCCCGTTGTATTGAACTCGGGGGGGCGTGCCCCCGCTCCTAAACCGTTTCGGTGGCATCAGTGCCTTCCCTTTTGAACTTTGGGGCGGTTGAGAGCAGCAGCGAGAGCAAGTGACCGTTCTGGCTGCCCGGAGCCCCTTTTGGCAGTGAGCCACCGACGGCCCCTTGGACCCTTGTCTCATCATCTGTGGTTTTCCGCGGCTGTGCTGCTTTATAGTGCGGTATTAATGTTGGAAAAGGGCCCCTAGGGATTTTTGTGCTAAAATTTATTTTTTGCAGTTCTGGGTTCTTAGGTATCAATTTTAAAAAAAAAAGAGGGTCCCCCAAATTTTTAAAACCCTACCCCCCTTTTGGGGGGGCATTTCCCTTTTTGGGGCCCCCGGACTGACCATGCACCTTCTCCGCCAAAATTTACCGATTTTCCATAAATTTTAGTATCCTTTTGTAGGTTTTCAGTAGCCGGTCGATTTATAGCATCAAAAAACAACCGGGTGTCCTTATAGCACTTTTTTTTTGGTTCAGTTTAGCACTTCCGGGTTTAGAGTATAGGGTCTAACTCCATTTTTTCCCTTTTTCGGGCATGTTAAGAAGCAGTTTTGAGCTCAGTCAGATATACCCTGTGAACGAGATCGTGGGTAGTATCGCCAATATGTCGGAGGAGGACGGAGTTTGCGTGATCTGTAAAGAAGGTGCCACATCAAAGAAGCGATTGGTGAACAATCCGGTCATGACAGATGAAATTTTACAACACTGTCAAGAGAGAGTGTCTCTTGGTGATACTGAAAGTGACATCTAACCAAACTAATTACTTGTCAGGTTTAACTGAAGGAGAACTCAAGTACGTTCGGGATCATAGTGAATGTCGGAAACCTATCGTCAACAAGAACAAGATTGAACGTCTTAGGAAGAGATCCGAACCGATTCACCTGTCTGCGCTCCACGAGGACCGGGGCGACCTTCAAGTGCTGTGGGATCTGTCGGCCAAAACGGTCAAAGACTAATTCCAAAGGAACCAAGTGTGTCTATTTTCCAACTGTGATTCTGTCCCCAAGAATGACTCAGAGCCACGCTCCGTTTCTTACTGACTCAATGGGTAAAACACTCCTACAGATCAAGCAGAAAACCCCAGATGACCATGTTAGAGTTTCAGTAGCGGACCTTGAAGAACCCGGCGACGCATCAGCTCTTGAAAAGCACTATCATCGGACATGTTTGCGCTCTGCACAGCGAATATCAAAGAGGACAGATCACAGTAATGTGCCACTCATTCGCTCAGTAAAGTGATGCACAATTGGTCCTCGCTATTCAAACACCTTGAGTGACGAAGGATGTTACACTGAGCATGGGCTGAGGGTAAATGATGCCTACTTGTCATTTGAAAAGCACCGTGTGGATGTAAAATGAGAGTGAGAACTATCGGAAATGCTACCTCAAAAGACTCATCAGCCGAGCGCCTTCCAGAATTGAAGTTTTGTCACATACTAAGACGGAATGAGCCTGACCGTCTTGTTGCTCTCCACTGCGTCCCACGATGGCCATGGATTACAGGTCCTCAATGATTGATGACTGATGAGATAAGTTGGTCCCTGAAAATTGTCGCCACCTTCCTGCGAGAAGAGATGCTGCAACAACGCAGTTTGGTCGTTTACAGGCAGCTTCAGTACTTTTGAAAATTCCGTCTTTACTCCATTCTTCATGATCACCTCCTCTTTGTTAGCCATGTTTGTCAAGGGCCGGAATACGAGACCCAGGAGGTGTACCCAAACCTGCTGTCGGACGGTTCATGCCGTGGGTCTGTGTCCAAAATACTCGGACTGATCGCGAAGGTGAAACGAATCCAACAAAAGAAAGACAGTGCTTCCGACAAACATTCCAGACCCCTGCATTTCAATCGGTCTTCCCTTGCTGTTCATTCTAGAGTGCCTTGCAAATCTTGTTGAAACCTCTCAGCTGTGTATATTGGAAGTGGCTACCTTCACATCATTGACTTAGAGAACGAGTTTAGCAGAGTGTTCCTCCAGCGTATGAAGGAGGCTGTGGATTTTGTCTCCCAAACTTTGTCAAGAAAGGCCTGAAACACATGGTTTTGGCGATCGATAATATTGACCTTCGCTGGAAGACACACCGACGGGCAGGAACCTGCCATGGCACAGTGGTTGTCATTTCCAACAAGATAAAGATTGGAGAGTTTCATAACCGCCACTTAAAATACCAGAAAAGCTTCTCTCACAAATCCGCTTGCCTTTGACGTGAACTGTGTCAAGAACCGTCATCAAAACCACTCCATTGAATTATCGGTCTAGATAATGGGAAAGGGGAAAATATTCTGAGCAAAACTTTCACTCACACCTTGGCACTTGCAACTACTTGGAACTGATGATGGCAGGATATGATTGTGGATTTCACCTGAAACGAGTCCGCAGGAACAAACACAGGACAGTGGACTGCAAAGGAATCAGGTAAGAGTTCCGCCCATGAGAGCACTCCAGTCGACTCTATACTATTCAGTCAAGGAACAGCAAACAACCGGGAATTTGTCCAAGAAAGATGTGATGCCAATCTTGGGGCTACTACCAAATCTCTGCTGTTATCCCATTCATGCGACAGCCGACACACGCACTGAATGTAGAGGTGATCGCTCCTCCATTATTCCACAGACCACACCCACTGGACTATGGGCTCTTACACTGTTCTTCGGATTAGCCCGGGATCTCTGCCACTGTCATTGGTCCACCAGAGAAACTTTTGATAACACTGGACCTGAGACCTATATTCACTGCTTTGAAAATTCAGCGTCAGTTGGGGACACCAATTGATCCTAAGGCAGGAGCCTCTCCATATTGCATTTGCTGCTTTACATGCTCTCAGGAAAACGATAGGATGGCGAGTGGCCTGATATATGTGCCATTGAAAGTGATGCATACACATCAGCAACCCTTCTGGGATCTTCAGGCAAAGCATACAAAAGAGGCATCGAATACCAATCACAATCAGCCTCGCAATTATATGAATGCGGGTTGATGTCATATTATCCACTCTATTCACAGGGCCAGTTTTTAGTGTCCGGTGCAATGCTTTCAAGGACAAGCTTCATTCACGTAACCCCGAATATGACTGAAGACTATGAATATGTCCAGAGTCTAGGGTACGCGTGGAAATGTGATAGCCACTGAGGGGAATGAAAACATTGGAGAGTTTTGCAGAATTCATTTCAGAATACCTCGATCAGTGAAATCCTTCTCATTTTCGTCAGCTCTTGCCACTCATTGGACTGGCAGAGTTCTTGCTTTCCTTGGAGACTGATTCAAGTATTCTTCTCACAGGCATCTTCTAAATTACGCTCGACTGATGACCCTGTCCATCTTGCCACACAATGAATGCGCTGGAAGATAATGATCCTGAACATGGAATGCATTGTGCCGGTGACTTGTTGGGGGTTGCAAAAAATCAGATGATACCCTTCACGAATCTCGCACAGATCAGCACTCTAAACAGGAAATCAAACAGGACCTAAAGGACAACTGTGTATGGTAGGACTCAGCAGAGATGAAGCTGCTCTCAACGACTTCGTCACCACTACACCTTAGCTTGCCCTTATCGTTGACGAAGTATCTTAAGAGCCTTCCCAAATTTTCCACGTCATCCGAACGCACAGTGAGCATTACCAGCTGTCTGGAACAGATTGCACTGAGGTCAGAGAGGATTTGCAGAAAATCGTCAATCAATAGAGCTTGCCACTGCACAGAACAACCCCTTCAGAGTGAAGACACCCCAGTGAAAAGTTTGTTTTCATCAGCTCTTGTGCCATAGGTAGCAAAGCATGATATTCTGCATGATGCAGAAAGAGGGTCAGAGCGATTCCGAGGAGTTTCGTTTTGTGAACGTCTGACTACCAATCAAATCTCTCTGTTTGGACAAAGACATGAAGTAAGCTCAATTGGAAGCAATTCTCAATTGGATGGATAAACAAAAGTACGCGCATTGGAGATAAAGTCTCAAATTGGCGTGAGGATCGTAATTTTACTGAGCAGATGGCTCATTTGTTCCGGGAAGCCGAACAGTCAGTGCCAAAATTCGAGGAAAATAAATTGGCAAGTACACGAGATTGTCAACAGAGCCCCGCTTCTCTGTGTGCTGTTGATAAGATTATTTGTAACATCCCAACATACAAGGCCAGTCTGATGCATGCATTTGAAGATGCACGGTTGAATCCCTTGATGTTCCTCCCATTACCAGACATAGGGCAGGGAAGATCCTCCAGTTAAAGTTCTCATCATTGATGACAATGGGTGTACTTCAAGAGTATGACAACAGACGCCAAATAATGCTGAAGATTTCACACCTTCAGATCCTTCACAAACGCATAGCGAGCCATGATACAAGCTATGATGAGGGCTGTTGTGTTTGATCGATACTTGGATCTGTCGTTGAAAAACAAGACCGCAGAAGCGATCAACCACATCCATTGAGTTCGAATTCTCCCGAAATGAAGTTCACCTTGGTCCATTAAGGAGTTACTTTCAGCAGCAACAAACAAGCGGAAGCTCACATGCTTGTTTGGCCAAGGACTGCTTGACCTATTTTTCGCAAGCAAGATTCATTCGTGCTCGTTGTTCGTTACGAGAGCAATCATATCAAAGGGAATAGTTTTTAGTATGCCTCATACACATGAAGTTCTGACCACAAATTATTCCAACCCAAGTACTGTGCCTCCTACCGCCCTGTGTGGCTGCAGAAAAGATCTGCGTATGGTCGCCCGACACTGACGCACTCGCTGCTCCTTCTTGATCTTATCGCCTCCAGACAGATAGCATGCTACTATCTCCTTGAAGTTTCATACAGGCAAGGAAGAAGAAAACGGGAAATGACATCTTTGAAAGAGTGCAGGTTATTGGCCGTCGCAAATGTCAAGGACTTCTTGGAACTCCACAACTTCTCAGGTGCTGATTGGGGCTAGGCGAAATCATAGGAATTTCAAAGAAATCATGGTAAGATGCATACCTAAATCTTGATGATATGACCCTGCCATTTGACTGCTTCAAAGCATTAGGGTGCATTTCTATCCTGCCGAGTTCGGTCACTGACGGCTTCCACGCAGGTGAAGCGTTGGAGACACTTTTGTTGTCCATGTCTACAGTTCAAAGGTCCAACCAACCCTACCATCACTCAGGTGGGGGGGGGGGGAGCTGTTTCGGTCAAAGACTTGGAAGGAAATGCTTCCACCAACTCGTGCTGCATTGCTTCCCCATATCATGCGTGCAAACTACATGACAATGCGGGACAAGTCATACCCTGAAATTGTCCAACCCTTCCTGCAATTGAAAAAAATGGATGGAAATTGGAGAAAGGCGTGTATGTTCCACTGACATGTCTTGCCCTGCCTGCCCCACAAGCTGTAGTTTGAACTCGTCAAATGTGGCTGCAAAGTAGGATGCAAGGGAAATAGGTGTAGCTGCTTTGAAGAATGGCCTGCCCTGTACTCCTCTTTGTAAATGCTATGGCAGTGATTGCGCAAACGCTATTCGGGAGGACATTTCAATATGGACATTGATGAATAACTGATTGATTTTACGTCCGATTTTGACAGTATCGCAAAATCGGACGTATCGCTAAATACTAACGCGCTTTGGGTGGATGGTTGGGCGCAGGGGTGGTAACTCCGCCAGTGGAACTCCACTGTCTGTCTTAAGCCAGAATAAAGGAGGAAAGACAACCCTGGTTAACATGATTTAAGTATGCCTAGCATAAAACGTGGCATGGAAAAGTAGCTTAACGGCTTTCGTAATAGAAGCGGGTGAGAAACAACGAAAAAATAGAGGTTCGGTTATACCAAATCTGGACGTGATAGAGAAATTTAGATATCAGACCTGACATCAGCATCACAATTAGTAGGAATCAGTAGTTTCACGTGTCTTAACAAAGAAAATGTTGAAATTTGTTTGCTTAGTGTTACCAGAGACCAATCCTGGGGGTGCCAAAAGAGGAATGACCCCCCAGAAAGGGGGTGAGGGGTCTGAAATTGGGACCCCATCTTTTTCTGTTAATCTGATACCTACAGAAGCCAGAACTGCAAAAAAATCAATTTTAGCACAAAAATCCTACGGGAATACATGGCAACACCACACTATTAGGGAAGCACAGCTTTTGAAGTGGAGGCCTCACACTCCATCCTTGACCTCGATTTCCGCTTCTTCTCCTCTAGGTGCTTGCGCTCAGCTCTTTCCTCCTTCTTTGTCAAAACTGTGTGCTGGCGTCCCATGGTCCCACGGCGGCCCTTCTTCCGCTGGGCGAGGAGGAAGTCCCGGTCCTCTTTGATGCTAATTTTCTTCAAGGCATCGGCATGAGCAATATCAAAGAGGTCATCCAATGCCCCCACAAATGCCTCCTGCTTGCAGACCTGAGCTGGTGTCTTCCTGTTCCGGAGACGCTTTAAGTCTTTCCACGTCTGGAACAGACGAAGGCCTCCAACTTCTTGACAGAGTGCTGCTCTGGTTTGACTGGGATTTGGGCTTTCCCCACCCAGATGGCTTGGACTTGGCGAACAGACTCAGAGGCCGCCTCACGGATCGTCTGCTTCTCCTGGTTGTGGAGGCGGAAGAAAATGCACAACAATTCATGATTGGACGGAAGCTTGCTTTCTCCAAACTGCTCAGTAGGATGCCCGATGAGGAAGACCTCAGTACTCGCACGTGTAGTAGCCATGGCTGTCTGCGAAAAAGAAAAAAAACATTCATGGGATGATAATAGGAGTCGGTGAATACAAAATCAAATATCAGAGGTCAATAATGGTTCAGATTGGACTAAGAACAATCAAGAACACGAGGGAAAGAACACAATTTTATACATTGACATTTATGCTACTTAACAATACATAATACATATAAATCATATATAATAATCAATCTCCTAACTCGTTGCTCCTACCTTTGAATGAGCAACCAGCTGCGAACAAATACAGGATGGAGACGGCAATATGGAGAGGATGGAGGCAGGTCAATGATTAATTTACTCTGAAACCTATTTTAAGAAACTATCCTTCGATAACTATTCTAATTTTTATATAATACAGGGGAGAAAATAAAAACAATTAATGACAAAGAGCATGCATAGTTGCATACATTGCATAGGCATGCTACAACGAGGCCTACAAAAGCTTATGATGTCTACTGTAGTAGATTGTTCCAACAATGCTACACCCAGGATGGTAAAATATGTGTAAAACTAAAGAACTCAAATCAGAAAATATCATTACTACTGATCAAACTTCATAGACAAGTATCCAATACTCAAACAAACCATAAACACTAACTAATTTTTGACTGTATTTACATAATTAAGCGTAGTGCGTATACATTGTACATGACTCCCGCTCACTTTCGAAAATGTTTTTGCGCTCGATTATTAGACATGCCTATTCTATGATTAATTAGGTTTCAACCCTACCCTACCTTTCCAACACTACCCATTGTTCACTCTTGACCTGTTCCTTCACCTACCGTCACCCTACCCCTGTTCCTTTCTATCCCACCCGAACCCTGTTCCTTCTTACTCCCCTACCCCTGTTCCTTCTACTCCCCCTACCCCTGTTCCTGTCTTTACTCACCCTTACCCCTGTTCCTTCTTACCTACCCTACCCACTGTTCCTCTTACCTCACACCTACCCCTGTTCCTTCTTACCTCACCTACCCCTGTTCACTTCTTACCTCACCCATACCCCTGTTTCCTTCCTTACTCACCCTACGCTGTTCCTTCTTACTCACCCTACCGCTGTTCCTTTATCTTACCCTACCGCTGTTCCTTCTTACCTCACCCCACCCGCTGTTCTCTACCTCACCCTACCCTGTTCCTCTTACCCTCACCCTACTGCTGTTCCTTCTTACCTCACCCTAACCAGCTGTTCTTTCTACCCTCATCCTACCGCATGGTTCTTCTTTACCTTAACCCTACCCCTGTTCCATCTTACATCAACCCCTACGCTGTTTCCTTGTCCTACCTCACCCTACCGCTGTTCCATCTACCTCACCCACCGCTGTTCCATCTTACCTCACCCTACCGCTGTCCTTCTACCTCCACCTACCGCTTTTTCTTCTTACCTCACCCTACCGCTGTTCCTCTTACCTCACCCTACCGCTGTTTCCTTCTTACCTCACCCCTACCGCTGTTCCTTCTTACGCTCATCCTACCGCTGTTTCTTCTTACCTTCCTCTACCCCTGTTCCTTCTTACCCTCACCCTACCCTGTTCCTTCTACCTCGACCCACCGCCTGTCCTTCTTCTTACCTCACCCTACCGCTGTTTCATCTTACCCACCCTACCGCTGTTCACCATCTTGACCGTCACCCTAGCGCTGTTCCCTTCTGTACCTCACACACCCCTGTTCCTTCTTTACTTCACCCTACATCCTGTTCTGTCCTGCCCCACCACACCCTACAAAAGGCCCCTGTCCTTACCCACCAACAACACCGTACTACAATTATATCACTACCAATGATTAAAAATTTTGGTGTTGACAATATGAATGACGTTTAATTTTCCATTTGATTATCTCCTATAGTTCTTAATTCTATAGAACTACCCTGCCTGTTTTTTAATTAGTTTTTTTGTAAAATTGTACCTGGAGGGCCATAATCTAGGTTCTATTCTACGATTTCTAAATTTTATTAATTCTTGCTTTTTAAATTATATATCACAGTTTATACATAACGTACCACAGTGTAAAACCACACCCAAAGACTGTTAGTGTTTGCTGACCTCCCTGATGGTCACATCTCCTGACACACTCTTCAATGTTGACTAGAAGACAGCCATGAATACAGGTAATAGTATGTTCCGTGATATATTAAATTCTATGTCCTAAAAAAATCTCCTTAGACTTGTTGACATCTGCAACTACCATGACCTCAGGACCTCATAATAAGACAGGCAATTCACAAAAAAACGCTGAGATTATTTTAATTATTTTACAAGTAATACCCACTCTTTAAACAAAAACTAATGATCAACTGTATTTTCCCTTCTTAAATCCCTTCAACTTCGCCGCATATTTTTTGTGCATTAGTGATACCTGGCTGAAAATCAGCAAGAATAAATGTCCATCTACACGAAAATAGGTTTCAATTGCTATCATGTCCCTAGGCCCGATGGTTTCCGAAGGTTGTCGGGTGGTAGCAATTTTGGAAACTGTAATATTCCGATGTACTACTGAAGTGAATACTGTAAATGTGTGATAATAACATAGAACGTATGTACAGTTAAAATGTTACATCGAACAAACACTATCCTACATCATATCATCTCTATAAAAACCGTCGCCCAATGTAAAATACAATAATATCCAATTAGGTTGTAATATTCCATCATGGATAACTTACTGTCACAAATGCAGCCTCATTAATAGTAGGCTCGAATCCATATTTCCGTGACGTACATTAATTTATTGGACACCACGAGTCACACTCACCTATACTACAATTTCCTAGTCACGTGCGTCCTTCAATTAAATTTCCCCATATAGTCCGATTCCTCGCCCACCAAGATTTCCCTGACAGTAACTCCACACCTCACCGTTCCCTTCTGGACCACATATTGGACAAATTTTTTACAGTACCCTCTACCTCCGGCATTCTTCACTTTCCTCTAAGACGAACAACCTCCCCGTGTTTCAAACATCCCATTTCTAGGAAGCCTTGTACAAAAACACAAACATGATCCTTTAGGCTAAGAAAACGTAGGCAAAATCGTTTGCAAATTTAAGAAACTAATTATCACAGACAGAGAGTTAATTGGAATTCCATACTAAGTCAGTAATGATAGCCACATGTAAATTGTAATCTTTTTTTACACAATAGTGTACATAGCAATTTTGACTATTCTTGTTTTCCTAAAATATCTTAAAGTTAATTTCACTAAAAGCTCCAAAAACCGGAAAATGGATAGACGCAAGAATAATAAAATCTATACAACGGCAAAATTCACCTTGTACAAATCATATAAACATCAGGCATTATCAATTTCGTGTATCAAAAAAATACCAGAAACTATACTTACTAACCTATATTAAAACAAGTCAAAGCAACGCTATTTACTTACAAAGTTCGCAAGTTTCCAAGACTAATACTAAGAAGATCTGGGAAACCAATTAAATGAACTAGGAATACGCACAGCAATCTAAACACGAACAACCAACTCCATACAATATACAATAACCAATTATTCAGAACTCACACGATATTTCATGTGCCTTCATAAGTATTTCTCACAAATGCCACAAACAAGACTGCAATGATCTGCCTCCCACACCACAAACATCTCACAATTCTATAATCTCCTATGAAACTACCCTACCTCTTTGTAATACCATATCAAGCTGACAAGGACATAAGCTAATAATCACTTTCTAAAAATTAGGAAAAGTGGCACATGTGATTACGTATCAGTAGAAATAATAAAGAACACGAAAGAAATCTTTGCCAAACCCCTTAACAAAACTGTTTAACAAATCTATGAGGGACTGTGTTTTTCCCAACAAATTCAAGCTGCTAAAGTAATTCCATCATAAATCTGGAAACAAACTGATTTGTCCAACCTATCGACCTATTATCTATTTACCTGTGTTCTCAAAAATTTGTGAATTATATGAAAAGCCCCTATTAGATATTCTTAAAGTAAAATGAAACATGCTAACATGATAAAGCAATTTGGGATTAGACCTGGTTTTAATACCTTTGATGGCCATCAATACATACACATCTGCCCTATACACTAGGCATCTATCAAATGACAACTAAATTTATCTTTCAATCTTTATTGATTTTCGAAAACGTAAACATTTGACACTGTTCAAACCCAATATTCTACTGGACCAGAAATTTATCACTATGGAATTCGTGGCTGTAACTTCCAATGACTGGTTCACCTCATACCTAAGTAATACGGAACCCACTATACAATCTTCAACCATATCTCTTCCCCCACCAAATATGCACTAGGAGTACCTCAGGCAGTATTACTGGACCTATTCTGTTTTCTATTATACAGTCATGACTATGTAACATATCTGAGCCACTAATACCATATTAATTGCCGATGATTCACGCTTTAACATAATTGGTGACAAACCCACAGAAACTAATCCAAATAGATCAAACTGCAGAGCTAGCTCAATTCTCGAGTGGTGGATTTTGCTAACACGCCTAACATATAAATACAGCAGACATTTCATGTTTCTATAATACAACTACAGAACCAACCATTACCAAAGGATTATGTTAAATTATAAATGACAAGACATTACTCAAGTATAACAAGATAAAAGTTCCTTGGATTAATCTTTGACAAAAGTCTTAACTTTTTAAACATCATCTGGTCCAACCCTGTTTAAAATTATCTAGATTTAATTCCACGTCCGTTCTCAAAGTCAATCCCCTTCGCCCCAAGTTGAAGTGTGTCTTAAATGCAGGTATTATTGCTCACATTTATCCCAGTGCTTCATATTATTTGTAATCTCATTTGTGTCCCCCCCTTATCCTCTGGTCCTTTAAACGCATCTAAACGTACGTCCATAATCCAAAAATCTCGAAACAATAGATGACCGATCAGTGACTGACTGCGAGGACACTCCTCCATTATTTTAAGATCCTTAAATATTTTGAACAGTCTAAATGATTTATCAAAATTAAATATTGCCATGCTTTTATTTACGGACAATTTCAGCGTCTAACTCACATATAATGACCACTTACTTCACTATTACCAATACCGCACACGCTCCCTGTCAATACCTATCCATGAGAATAACCCATAACAACATTCCCTAATGATACCAAACATGTCACCTACAGTTTATGGAATGATATCCCTGTACTACTCAACATTCACTAGCTTAGCACTTTTACACATACATTAAGAAACATTTATTATCATATACTAGCTCTGTGTACGGTTATCATTGATATTATTATTCGTGATCACATTAATTTTTTGTGTAATATCTTCAACAAAAGCAACTGTAAAATAGTTTTATTACTAAGTAGTATATTGTCCCTGTAACGTATCTAAAGTAGCTTACTAAACTATATCGACATTGTTAATTTCAGTCTATTGTTTAGTAATTTTACATATAGCTGGTGTTTATTTATTACTTTTTTTTATCTGTGTGTTTATTCTTCCCTACTCTCTTCCAGCACTTTGCCCAAAACAAAGCGTTTTGCTATGTAAAGGCTGTTTCACCCATATCCTGTTATAATCATTATATAATATTGTTAAAATGGCAAACATAATAAAGTGTTAAAGTGTTTAAGTGTAAAGGGTTAAGTGTCTACTCATTGTCTAGGCCAAAAAGTCTTATTACGCAAACTGACTGTCGCCTAAAAAGTAGTAAAAGTACGAAAGTCGATCACCCTGGTACTACCCCGAAATATTCCCCTTCGTATAAGCTTAAACTTCAGCAACATACGTTTTTAGGCTAGAGTGTTGGATCTCCACTTTATCTGGGTTGAGTAGTGCTGTAACATGTGTCGAAGATAAGTTGATAAAATATGGACCACCGCTAATGTCGTGATATATATTATATCTGTATATGTATAGTATAATTATATAGGTATATATAGTATTCGATATATATATATCATATAATATAATATATTATAATATTTATAATACTATACGTATATATATAATATACTACTAAAAAAATATATACGTATATATATATATAATATATAATATATCTACATTAATATATCTTATATATAATATATATAGCTGTATATCTATATATATATAATAATAATATAATATATAGAATGTATACATCTATAAATCATCATACGTAAATTATAATACGATATACATATAACTACTATATAGTAAAAATATATATATATATAATATAATAATATCAATAATATATCATAATAATATAATATATAATATAATAAATATATATATATATATAATAAGAATATATAATATAAAACTAAATATAATGTAATATATAATATATATGTATAATATATAAATAAGTATTATATATATATATAGTACACGTATATAGTAATATTTTGATATGATATACGTAAATAATATTAGGTATACGTAATATGTTTATTATATATCATATATATATAGGGTAGTATTATTATATGATTTATTAGTTATATTAGTATATAATATAATATATATATGTATATATATATATAGGTATATATATATAATACATATATATCTAATAATATTATATAAATAATACAAATAAATATATAGGTAGCGAGTAGAGTATATATACATGATATATAGTATATATTGTATACGTAGTATATAATATATATTGATGATATACGTAGATATATGATTATATATATAATATAATAATATATATATAATAATTATAATATATAAAAATTATAATTATCTATACTATGTATAATACTAATATAATATTAATATTATATTTCAATATGTTATATACTATATAAATATAATATAATATAAATATATATACTAAAACTATATAATAATAGATCTAAAATCTAATATAATATAATATATATCACTCATATCAATCATATATATATACATATATATAATCAATATAATATATATATAATCTACATCATAATATATATAATAATCCTATATAATAATAATAAGATATAAACGTACTTGTATCTATAATGTACATCATCAAAAATATAGATATACATATAACGTATTGTATATATTAACATATATATATATAAATTACTATATATATATATATATATACGTATTGCTTATATAATAATAATCATAAAATATATAATATATATATATATACTATATATATATATAAATAATATATATAATATATTATAATATTTATATAAATATTAATAAATTTATTTATATGTATAAAACTATATAATACATATAATATATAACGTATTGTCTATATATAATAAAATACATATATATAATATATATAATACGATATATGATAAGTATATAAAATAATAAATGACCTATATATAGATATATACATTAACTCAATTTTATATATATAAATCATATATATATATCTATGTATATAGATATATATATATATATATATATATATATACATCTATATGTGTAATATCTCTTCTATCTATAGATATTATATATATTCTATATATATCTTATCATATCATATATATAGTATTATATATATATAATCAATTTATATATAGATATCATCATCTATATATATGTATTATATATATATATATCATATATATAATAACTATATATATTCATATATCTACTTATAATAATATAAAATATGTCATTATATACTAATAATAAACAATCAATAAAATATACATAAATCCATTAAACTTATATAACCATATTTTATAATCAATAATAATAATATATTATAAAATAATATATATGTAAATTATACATATATCATATATATCAAATAATATCATATAATATACATAATAAACATATATTTATAACTTATATATATAATATAATCAATATATATTTAAATATATATAATACATCAATAAATTATTATACTATAAATAATATAAATAATAATATAATATAATATTAAGAGAGTGGCCCAAAAAAAACAAAAATTTATTTGTCATTCTCCACACAAGGCGAATCCTGTTCCATATCAGAACGGGAGCTTGCATGCAAAATCATAAATATTTGGACTCTCTAATTACCTAGAGTTACCAACCATATGTACTTTATTCGATTTTGAAATAAAACACGATATTTTTATTACTTATTTTATTCCTAGGTTTTGAAGACATAGGACCTTTCAATATCCATTTTATTTATTACACTTTATTATTTAGGAAGGAGTGTTTCACCATCATGATGGTTAAGACTCCTCCCGTATCGAAAATAGAACCGTGCTTCAAGACTAGTTCGATTTGATGGTGGTGACAATGACAAGTGATCAACCATAAGAACCCTTTACCGTCTGCCTCGTCAATAGCGATCACCTCAAAAAGAGGGACAACAAGAGGCACGAGGTGTTCAGAAAAGAAATACCATAAATGGCGACAGAGCGCTTGATCGAAGCCTCCCTGACACTAAGTAGAAAAAGAAGGGTACTTATGGAGAAGAACAAGGAAGTTTTAAGTCGTTGAGATGGTCATTCTCCGGCGAGAGGGATAGCCTCGTGCAAATAGCGTGCATAAACAAGTGTCGGATAAAGAGGGACAAATTGTGTGTCAAGTGCCAATCCTTTTCCTTTGCTGGGCATGGCGTCTTGTCTGGCTCGTTCAAAACAGCGAAATTTTCAGCGAGTATTAAACCTTAGCCATCCACCGGTTGCAGATTGTGTGAGATAATTTACCGGTGCGCGGAAGCTAGGCGGTCCATCTGTATGGAGACTCCCCTAAGGAATTATCTGAACACGTTTGAGGAGTTCTTCGTTGTGGTTTCTCGAGTGGTCTGGCTATTGACTGCATCACTGAGAATAGAAGTCACTCTTGTCGCAACTCTCAGGCATACACAACGAATATCGCGTCATTTGGCAGGCCTGGAAGCGAGCCTGTAGGAATAAAGTGCCACTTTTCTTGAATAGCGGTTTGAATACCTCATCTCAGACCAGTCACAAAGTATGTGAATACGTTTTAAAGTATCACTTCAACATGTGATGACGCATGTGCACTCCAGACACAGCTCTCTAGTCAGAGGCTTCTCTAGGTAGGGGTGTTCAGGCACCATCTTTAACCTTGGTTAAAGATGCTGTGTTTCAAAAACTATTCTACTGAACCATGAACTTTAGTCCAGTCATCCAGGCATGACAGGACAGGCATTGCTGCTCCCTTCCAGTGTCTCGGCAATCTTGGGTTACGAGCATCGTATTTGCTGGGGGCCATCTTGCCGACCTGGGACCAATATTGCAACACGATCCACAAACTTCATTGGGCTGGCGCTGCTATATTTGGAAGCAGTTTAGCGGACCGTCCAGGTGGAAAAAGCAGTGGATTGTCTGGTAAGAACTATGCATGTGTTTTGTCCAATAGTTTGCACTCCTTTCCGTTCAAACCATATCGAGATAGACGCTAATCGTGTTCAGAGACAGTGAACTCAGTTTAGATCTGTTCCAAGTGCTTGTGAAACAGTGAGCCAGCAACGAACCTTGCACTGCGGTAAAGTTAGTTTTCACCTCGGTCGGGATGCTGCCACTTCATTTGGTCACAATTATCTTCTCCTGATCTTGAGGTTGAGATTATCTTTAAATCTTAGATGATGAAGTCATCTTCGTGATGAGGCTCGTGAACTGCTAGTACTTTTTTCATTTCCCAGATGAAATCAGAATCTACAACATGCCAGCCTTGTGGGCATACAATTGTACTTGCATGCTTTCTCCTTTGCGAGCAATTTTCCTGCTTAATCCTTTTGCGCTTGCGACACTCCATGTGCTGTTAAGGACATGTCAATTCCAGACATGCATTGCACTAGATGGATCGTGCTGTTGCATGGGGAAGAACGCTGGTCCCCTTGTTCTTCATGTGCTAGGGCATGCTTTTTCGTAAGGTATCGCAGTGAGGCTCATCGAGTCTGCTTTAAGAAAGCAGCTTCCGTCCTTGACTCGGCATCCATCTTGCAGTGTCAATCGGGTGAGCCTTCACTGAACAGTACTGGGCATAAAGTTTACAGAGCTTTCGTATGCTTGAATCGAACCCGTTGGTCGGAATACGGGCCTATACAGTATAACAACTTGTCGCATCTATTGTGGCCTTATAGCGCTTTCCACTGACTGTGAGTCCATTTCTTGATGGTGAACATGAGGTTTTGGAAATAAAGAGAACTTTTCCATTTGTAGGCAGCCTTAGATCCCAGGATATCCTTCTCAGGCCTTGCCGAGAGACAAAATTCCTCGTGAGCTCTTTGTTGTTTTCCATTATATATACCATTACTGTAAATAATGAAGATTTGTGTGATAATTGTAATATATAAAACAAAGGCAGATACAAAATATTTGAATACCCCCAAAGGGTTGTGGGGGCCACCAACCCCCGTAATAGTGTCAAGCTTGTTGTCGAGCACACACCTCTAAATATGCTCAATAATCTCCCCCAATTTTTTGTGTGCACTGTAAGCCGGCCTTGTGTACAGTCATCACTGTACCCCAACATCATCCTTGTGGAGCAGCCCACTTTCTATTCAACAAAACATTATAACGCCCTGCTGTTTTTCGGGCACCACCCCTAATTTATACATATATAATACCCTATCCATCCAATCAATCATTGGGGTCATCACGCCGCTTGGGCGCGCGTCGCCAATCCGCCCACCCCTACCCGACGCCACTCCGGGGGTCAGACCACGCGCAGTGTCCCAGTGCAGGGCTCCTTTCCTATGTTTTTAGGTTTCCCCATGACCAAGCAGCTCTCGTCAAGAAAACTCAACTGCCCAGCCACGAGCTTTTGTTGGCGCCCCTCTTTTGGCCTCGCTCCACGGGGGGCTCGGTGTATTGTCCTCTTACGAGTACAACCCTATGGTGGAACGCAGATCCGTCTTTTCGAGTCGGCGGACGCCGTGCCAAATGTCCACTAACCCACTACTCCACGAAGTTGGCGTGCGTCAGCACACGGTGAACTACTTGCACGTAATCCACGGCCCCTTCGATTCATACGGTGCATCGGCTGGATTTGACGCGTAATCATCCCACTGATCCCCGATGATTTCTGCGAAGATACTTATTACCAGAGGCATTGGATTGCGTCTCTTCAAGTCACTATTTAGTTCCATGTCTCACAACCATAGAGTAGTAGAGACTAGGGTATCATAAGCGACATGAAGAATCGGATGCGTTTGTCGCTCCTGCACAGGTGACGCGTACAATCGCCGAAATACTGCCGCTGGGCTGAGGCGAGTCCATAACATGCCGTGTTGGGCTGATGCCAATCCGGCCGTAGAACTTCGTTGCGTGGACCGCCGTCATATTATTGGAACGTGCGCTACCATGGTAATGGGAAAGACTTGGTTCCCCAAGATCTCAATGTGCCTCGGCACGAGGTGGGGATCGCCTGAACAGACTGTACTGCTTCTCTAGTAAGGGTGCTCCAAACACTGTGGACACTTGGTCTTGAGCCAGGAGCTACCTCAAGTCCCAAGAGGCTTTGCCTCCTCGTTTGCAGCGCCTCGAGAGCCATCCCCAGGAACTCCAGCGACTCATGCAAAGATTACTGCATCACGCAAAGAACAGGGATCAGTGATTCTTGGTGTTGGCCGACGATTGCTCCACAATCACGTGATCTACAGACCTTGTCCAATACCCAGTCCATACAAGCGTTGAATATAAGTGATGGGGGCAAGGACGCACCCTTGCGCCACCTCTGTCTTTATTCACGAGGAGAAGAAGCTGGATCACCTGTCCCACACTTCACAGCACTCTCAGGTCCCAGAATACAGGCTCCAGTTATAAGAACAATAGTCCTTGGCATGGAATCCCTCGAAGTCGCCAGAAGATCCCAGAGTGACTCACGATGCCCACTGAGTCAAACGCTTCTTGTGAGATCAACATAGGCTGCAAGCATCCCTCTGTCGAACTCACGTCGGGCGTTCCACAGGACACCGAAGGCACTAGTATACGGGTCCCGTTGTGTACTTACCAGGGCGGACTCAGGACTGCTGGAGTGTCTCTGGTGCTTCACCAGAATGCGCGATTCGTGGTCAGCAATAGATGGTGGGGCAAGCACCTTGGCCTGTACGCTGAGCAGTGTAGATACCGCGGTAATTGTTGCAGTCCTGACGGCCCCTCTTTCCCTTTCCAGATAGGGACGACCAGCCCCCTTTTCCAGTCAGGAGGAATGGTACCTGATTGCCACACGGCAGTCAGGACAGCATGCAACCCGCGGATCATGGCCTCACCCCCAGGTTTGAGGAGCTCCGCACTGATATTACAAACACCAGCTTCCTTTCCACCCCTTTAACTTTGCTACAGCCTCTCTGACTTCGTCAAGAGAGGGTGCGGTTTCGTCAATGGGGATCGGCATCCACTGCCTGTAACCCAGTGGGGTGAAGCTGCTCAGTTGGAGGGTTCATCGTGAACAACTGCCCAAGTACTCAGCCCAACGAGCCATTTTCCCATCCATGTCCGACACGAGGGGGCCCCTCTGCTGGTTTGAATAGCACTCGCCCGAGAAGGAGACTTGGAAAGGTGCTTCTTCGGGTTTTGGTAGGCGGGTCGGAGGTCATTAGCGTTCAAATGACCCTCGACATCCTCAGCGAGACTCCTGACACCTCTCCTTGTCTCTCCCCAGGAGGGTTCTAGTCCGGCGTGACAGAGCCCTGTGCTGGTCCTGGTTCCAGCCAACCTGGGAAATACTATACGTATATATATTTTATATATATATATATATATATATATATATATAAAATATAAAATAATATATATATATAATATATACGTATATGTATAATATATACGATATATTTATATATATATGCATATATATATATAATATATATATATATAAGATATTTATTATAAATATTATAATATATATATATATATATATATATAATATTTTATATATATATATATTATATATATATAAGTATATGTATTAATATATTCGTATAGTATATATAATGCATATTATATATAATATATATATTATATATATTAGATATATATATATATATAAAATATTTATGAGAGAGAGAGAATAAATTGTTCCTCTTTGATCGTGACTGAGAGAAACATCTAATTCACCTTTACTGCCGTGCTGATGATGGTGGTTTGGGGGTGGTGGGATTTTCGGTGAATCTAATGTATGAAGAAAAGGGAGAAAGTGAGAAGAAGAGGCACCAATACCAAACCCCCACCACCACTACACTACTATACGTGTATATATATATATATAAAATACACATATATATATATAATAATATATATATATATATATATATATATATACACATATATATATATATATATATATCAAAATAAAATATATATGAATATATATATATAGATATACACATATATATATATATATATATATATATATACAATATATTATATAATATATAACATATATTATTATATAATAAAATACACATATATATATATAAACTTACACCTATATTATAATATATATACACTTATATATAAAATATTATATATATATACCCTAATTAATATATAAATATT